>VZRS01001374.1:51824-128431 GCA_013398055.1 Ifrita kowaldi
GCCGGGAGCGGAGCAGCGGCCGCGCCGGGCCGGGGGCGGCGGCCGGGACAAGCCCCGCCCGGCGCATCCCGCGGGAGCATCCCCCGGCACGCCAGGAAAGGCAGGGGATCCCGAGGGCAGCCAGCACGGGCAAAGTTCCTCCGCGGGTCGGAGATCCTCCGAGGATATACAGCACGAGGCTCGGAAAATGTCTTAATAACCCGCAGGTTTATAGAGTTGTGTTGCCTCAAGTGATAGAAAGTCCTTGTTATCCATTCCCCTGTGCATGCACCTACCGGAGGTGACACGGCACCGTGCAGAAAGACTGCTCCCGAAAGGCCAGAACACACAGATAGAAGAGGGGGAAACCACCTACAAAACCCTCTAGAGCATTCCCAGGGACATGGAGCAGAGCTGCCAGGGACTGCAGACACACAAATTGCCCATATGAAACGCTTTCAATAGCAGGGACGGCTCACTCACAGCAGCGAGCTCCGGTTTCTTGTGTAATCCATCCAAAATTCTTTGTCAAGCATTACACATCCATTTCGGCTCCACTGCTCTTCAGTGGTTGAGATTTCCCTTGTACTTCAATAAGGAGGGGTGTCCTTCTGAAAATTGTTTTCCCATTTATCTTCTCTGTAAAGTTTTCTTATGTTTTCTCTGAAAATGAAGCAATCCTACTTCTTTGTTTTATGCATGGGAAATACTACGCAGGCTCTGTCTGCACTTCCAACAGAAGTGTTCAGTACAGTTTTCCCTACAAATGAATTCTTCTGTAAGCTTAACGCCATTACACAAATGCACTAGGACAAACACTGGCCATTCGTGGTTTGAAAAAACTCTGGGTTTATCTTAATTTTACAAAATCCAGTGCCAAATTTAGCACAGATTTCTTTTTTTCACCATAATTTAACCAGTAACTTGCAAGCCAGTGAATTGTTGCAGTCTTCTCTCCTTGAAGGTCCTTCCTGAGCGCCACCAGCCTGAGGCCTCCAGGCTCAGAGCACAGGGTTAGGGAGATCCACCTGCAGCCCTGGAAGTGCCAGAACCTCATCCCAGCCTCTTCCCTCCGGAATTCCATCCCGGTAAGTCTTCTACCCTTGAAATCCAGGCCTGATATCAAAATTGTATTTCCATAAAAATTGTACTTTCCATAAACAATACAGTCTTCTGCCTTCTCCCAGGACACACACAGCCTCTTAGCAGAGGGAACCAGTGGGTCAATACCTCCTGTTTTGCCAAAATGCCAGGAAATTTGAAATAATTTCTAATATTTTCTACATACTCCGAAATGAGTCCTTCAAACACTCATGTACTCCTGCACAACATTCAATGAAACCTTTTATCCTGTTTAGCTTCCACATTAGCTCTTCCTAGTGGTTTTCAAGTGGGAAGGGTATTAATTTCTCCTGTCTCCTTATCAAAGCAAACATATCTAAAAATAGATCAGATTTCCCTTTGCTGAGACAAGTGTATACATTTTCAAGACAAGACTATTCTTCTCCAGTAAATTCTACTACCACTTTATCTTCCAAGATAATTCAGTGCAATATAAACTCAAGCATCAGAGAAAAAAAACCCCCTAAGATTTAAAATTCTTTAATATAATTTGACTTTGATGAATAGTATATGCAGAACAAATTAGAACTATTAAAATTACTTCCACTGTAAATACAATTTGAAGAGCTTTTCACATAAAGCTACTGTATTATATATTGCTAGAGGCAGTTATAAAACTCATTCAACATTTTACAACACCAACAAATTCAGTTTACATTGCTGACTATATTTAAATTGATCTTAACATTATTTGCAATATATTGCCCTTTTTATAAAATGTTTACTGTCTATGAGTATTTTCTCAAAAGTGAAACCTGTCAGTTCATATCTGGCTAGGACCAAATATTTGTAAAATAGAGACAGAAAAACTCTTGCTTCTAGACTTATTTTAACTCTTTGTTCTACTGCTTTGCTTTTATTTTTGCAAGAAATTTCTGCAAAAGTTCATCTTAACTAAGAATTACTTCTGTATTTTCTTTTGAAAAGTCACATTCTTCTTCTCCTCCCATTTAATGAATCTATCTTTCACTTACTACAATTGCTATTAAAAACTTACAAGCTTAGTATATTCATTATTTGAATTATGTATAGTTATTATATATAAATTGGTTATAGAAATTTAGCATACTAATGTCCTTTCTGTGAGAAATTGAGTCCTTGTTGGCATCAAACATTCCTGATCTCATGGGCTAGATCAATAATCTGAGAGAAAGTTTTTCTTGCCTGCATGTTTGCACTAAAAATAAACCAGATTTTCCAAGACTTCAAAAAAAAACTTCTGGTCAAGTTCATTGTCCCCCCTCCAGGTGCATATTTTCTGTCCAACCCTGCCATGCTACAGACAATTTGAAAGTCACTAAGTATAAGGCACATAAGAGGTGCAGCACCAATTCCAGGATTACAGCTGTTCCCCGTGCCAAAGGCTGCAGTTCATGAAAGTGCACTGAAATTCTCAGTTCAGACCTTTTCAAGCTCATAACTTCATTAAAATAATCTTTCTTGGATACAGGGTTGTGCATTCACTATTCAAGCACAATCTGAAGACTTTTAAATCCAAGAGAAAAGAAACTTGAAGCTTTGAGGGAGGGCAGGCAAGGATGAAGGCTCTGTCTGGGACAGAAGGGGGAGTGTGTAAGGGGAGATGTGAGGTGTTCTCATATTCGTTCCAGAAGCAAAGGACTTCATACAGAGGGAATCTGCAGGAAGCTACATGGCACCCTCGACCAGATTCCAAGTCAATCCATGAAAGGATTCTCACTGCCTAAAATAACTGGAAATTACCTGGACTCTTAAGTTTTGTGGGTTTAACCCTTCTGATCACAAAGCTGTGTTGTTTATGGGAGACTGTAACTACAATTCTGACACCAGGCCTGGGGTTCAAAGGCTTCTTCATTAGTTAGGACCTCATCAGCTTAGAAAGTTTTGGACTCACAGGGTGAGTTAGTGCTAAAACCAGAACAGATCAATTGTGATTTCTACTGTTATCTCTGCAATTTCCATGTAAGATTATAACCAGAATCCTTTTAGGGCTGTTCATGGGGTGTCTTGCCCTGCAAACGAAGCCCAAGGAGAGCCACAGACTTCTTTTTTTGCAGCTCAGCATTGCAGCAATGCAAGTATTTGCCTCTGTAAGGAGCTGGGTGATTCTGAATGAGCATTGACATGTCTAAAGCTGCCTACACACATAGCAGAGGCACACAATGAGAGCTGCCCCGGGCAAGTTTCCATGTGCTGCAGTTCACAGCCCCAGTCAGGCCCTGGTTTACAAAGGTCCCCCAAAGCTCTTCTCTGTCCCCCCCTGTAACCAAGCTGGCAGTGCTGCAGGCACAACTGCAGTTAAAAGAGAGTTTTTAACTCTGTGATTAAAAGAAATACGCAGGAATTTGGGAAAAAATGGCCTCTTCTAAACAAACATGGTTTTAATTCGCAGCCAAGCAATAGTGCAGGTAGTGGCAGAGGCAGAAAATGCAGAGTGAGACAAAACAAACGTTCTTAGAGCGGCATCCAGCCTTGGTGGGAGGAAGTAATCAGACCTCTGGCAGCAATTACAATTTTTTACTGCACTAAGCTTTGTTTTTATTATGACCCCGCTGTTGCTAAGATAGTGCACTCAAATTACCTTACATACAGACTGTATTAAACAACAGGTTTGCCCAATTTACAGGGCCAGATGGTTCTCCAAAGTTTAATATATCATTGGATTTACACTATTAAAAAAACCCCACAGCCTTCACACTGCTCAACCAAGCCAGTAAATAACTCCTCCTGATAGGCACTATGTGGATACAAAGTTTATTTCCTTTCCTGTTTGCAATTGATGCCTTGCATGTCGGAGCAAATCCGTTTTTTGGAGCTGTAGGAAGCACTGTTAAACAGTGAAGTCAGCATCCAGGAAACACGCTGGGCCAAAGATCTTCACACCAAAACTTCATCTGCCAGGGAGGGAAGGTAAGGCAGGTGGAGCAGCAGGATTACAAGTACAAATTAAAAATGAAGCTGGCTTGGGAAAAAGGGAAAAATAACCATATGAACAGCCAAAGGTAGGAAAACAAACTGTTTCAGCCTGGACATTTTACATCCATTGAGAAGATCCTGGCACCATCATGCCATGAAACACTGAACTGGTTCAGAATGAAACTGAAGGGATTAACAGGAGACGTGACAAACACCACCAACTCTAAATCAACACTTCAGCGGATTGCTGTTTAAATCACAGATGCAGCAATTGAAAATAATCATTGTTCAAACAGCAATGGGATGCACCCTTGCACAGCTTATGACGTCAGCCTGAGATTCCTGTTTTAGAAGTTAAAGCTTTCAGGCAGGGAAACCTCTGACCTCCAGGAGCTTAAGGCCTTCTAAAATAGACAATGTCTTTGGTGCTTCTTGGGCAGTTTCAAACTGATGAAGCAGTGGTTCTTAAGAGGGCAATCTTGAAGTTAAATTAATGCCTGATCACAGCAAATATTTATTTTGAACACACGGAATAGTTACTGGGGATGTGCTTCCAGAAATGTAGGACAGCTGAACATTTTGAAAGCCTTGAACACACTAGTATAGCTTTAAATAAAGCTCAGAAAGATTTTTTGAAAATCCAATTAAAACCATTAAAATAGTGCTGTTTTCTGAATTAGCCACTTAAGCCTGAGGGTGAGAGATTATTCATGAGGCGCCCAACATTATGGAAAAATGAATTCAGCACTCTAAAAATGCTTTAAAAGCCTGTGTGTTTTAGTGAACTGTCATTTTAAAAAGTAACTGACACTGGGGATTCTCTTTAACCCTCGTTTTACACTGTATTGTGCTAAAGATTTTTACACTTTACAACACACTCTCACTGGTTTCCCCAGTTAACCAGCTAGGAAGTCAAACATTCACACTGCACATTTTTGAAGATTAATTCCAGTACTAGTAAAATTTCTTTGCCCAGATTTTGTACATTTCATGATACTCTGCACACATCATTGCATACAAATGCAGTTCAAAATCATTTTTCTGGAGAACTTTGCCTCAAAGATGAATTCTTGGCTGCAGTGTTGAAACAAGTCTTCAGTTTTTTAATAGCAAAGCCTCGTGCAGTAGCCATTTAGACATTTAACAGCATTTGGGATATTCAGAAAGATCCAGCATCACCTGGTTAGCAGATAATAATCACAAATTACTTGGGCATTTCCATTTGATGCAGTTTCTAATGCCACCGAGTTAAATGTAATATCCTATGCCCCCTCACAACACTGCAACAGCAGTATCCAAAACACTGATTTAAACCTTTTTTGCCAGATTTTAATTTTGGGTACTGACAGTTTACAGTTGTCTAGAACTTACTCAAAACATTCCCTTGAAAAACTGAAGGCAGCTTAAGAGATCAGAATTGTCTCTTCCTGAGCTTGATTATTGCTGATTGGTGAGGGGGACACCCAAATACATTTCCAAATAATACTGCAATGAAAAAATGCTGATAAATTGATGCACATTGGAATTGTACCTAAATGCCTATACATTCTCTTTGAATTTCAGCTTGGATATTGGGGTGTACTCTGAACATGCATTTGATTTTTTTACATGCAAATTCTAAACACACACTATTTTTATTCAGACGTGTAAAAAATGGCCAAAGCAAAACCTTTTTCTGAATGCAGCAACCTATGAAAAGCAGTATCAGTAAAAGGAGTATCAGTAAAAGAAGTATCAGTAAAAGGAATTATCAGTTCAGTAACTTGATTCAGAGAATAACTAGATTAGTACCTTCACTGCAAGATGAAAGTCCTCAGAAAAGGCAGCTTCAAAAGAACTGGAAGAAAGCAATTAGCTTCCAGCCCTCAATGAAACAGTTGAAGCTGTACCTGCTTCCATAAAATGACTGGAGAGGAAGCCAACACTTCCCAACCCTCATTAGCACCAGTGCACAGTTCTTAATTCAACACCAGTAAGAAACCCTGCAGGCTCCCATCTCCTCTCCCTTTCAAAACCACTTCTATTTTGCATTTTTGAAAGGAAGAACTATCAGAACAAAGAGAAGCACTGAGTGTACCTAGACTGGTGTAACTACTCCACCAGCAACATCTGGAACACCCCACCACAATGGCACACTCTGCAGCCTGGGCATGGCCAGAAGTAAGGAAAAAGTCAAGCTGGTTTCATGTAGTTGATTTTATTATTACATACTGATAATACATATCAACACATCTGATATCAGAGTAAACCCTTATGGGACAAATAAGTGCCATAATGGAAATTATAGAACAGAAGGTTGGTGTGGAAAGTGTGGAGCAGCACAGCATGTGATTAAAAAAAAAAAAAAAGAAAAAAGAAAACCAAAAAAAAACCCACAACAAAAAACCAACCAACCAAAAACCCAACCCAAAACCAACAAATCCCACCCTCCAAACTATCAATGCTGCGAAAACTTGTGATATTAAACTTCACTTGAAAAAAATTAAAAAAAAAAAAACCTTAGGAGAGGCCTAAAGTTCACACACTTGTGAAAACACAGGAAAAGCCATGTGCATCCCCCCAGTGAATCCATCACAACTCAATTCCATGAAGACTTTTTGTAAATTCAGTGTTTAAATCTTCTACATATTTTGTATTCGTCATTACTGTAAGAGAGCACAGTAAGCTGATCTATTCTACTCACATTGCTTCACTCTTTTGGGGCAAATGACAATCACAGTTTCCTCTAGCCTTAAACAGCTATTTCAAACAATATATACATACATACATGTGTAAACAAAATGGTCTAGAAATGGCATACAGCAATTTCATAGAAGTATCCCAATTCAGCTGTTTGTGCTTGTGCTCTTTGCCTTGGAATCCAAAGTACCAAATACAAGCAGGAAAGTTTTCCACTGTTGCAGTCTAACAATGATCCCATTTACTTGGTGAATTTGAAAAAGCATTTCAAGCCACAATTTCAATCCATTCTAGAGGGCTGAGAACAGGAATAATACATTTACAGTAACTGCACAGCTTGCATGGCCAAAAAAAGTCTCCAAACTCGTTTTTAAACTGTTATTAACAAGTAATGGAATGTACATGTGCTGACAGTTAAATGTATAACTCAAAAACAGACACCTACTGCACCAAATTTGTTAATGCAGAAACATATTTGAAAATATACAAAATCTGAAGTTGTTACATGAAATCAAAACCTGGTTTTAAAAAGTGCACAGTAAAAACTGAAGGTAATTACTATACAAATTATCCACAGAGTGTGTATTTCCTGGTTTAGAGCCAACATTAAGTTCTGTTTTATCTGGTACAAGTTCTAAATATTTTAAAGCCATTTACAGCACCAATTCAGTTTTTACTAGACCCAATACCAGCCTCTGCTTCCTGGAACAAACAGGAACTGGATAATGAATGCTCACTATCTGCATCCTGTGCAGCAGCAGCTTCCAAGGACTCAGCTGTAAACTATCGATTCTTGTTCTTTTTAGAATTTCCCTGCAACGAGGAACAAGCAAACAGAACATTATAATTCAGGTAAGGAAATCCAGACAGGTAACACACAAAACCTGATGTCTGGTAATTTATGCCTACAGCAAACAGGGAACAGTCAGACTGAAAAGAAACAGTCCACAGGTGTTTAATATTGGCAGATTGTAACTGTTTGCTCTGAAAATGCCTCTATTTCTATAAGCACAACAGAGGCAAGTACCAGGTATCTCAAATGAGCACAACAGTTCCTTACTACAACTGAAACCTGTGAAAGACATTTGAGGTACATCCCAAGACACTCAATTGTATTAATACCACTAATATTGTAAGGGCAGTGAAGGCAGGTCAAAACATAATTCACCTTCAGGTGCTATTTCAAATATCTCTTTACAGAATAATTGCCTCAAGTAAAAAAAATCCATCCCCCACCCTACTGGGTTTTTTTCCAAAATAAATTTTATTTTAATTCAGGTTGTACAGATTATTCCTAATTCAGAACAGAGTTTGTTCCACAGCCAACCAACTCACATTTGACTTGCAGTAATTCCACAAAGGAAATGTGGAGCTTAAAACAAAGTTTTGTGCAATAGTTACTTGCTGGCAATTCTCAGTCTTCCTATTTCCTGAAGATAACATTTGTTTTGAATCTAACCAACAACTCTCTCCAAGTGATAAGGGCTTTAACTGCATTATTTTGGTTTCAACTGAATCCCCTTCTACATTTGGTATTATTTTAAAACCTGTGTGGCTTCTGTTGTGAGATTCTGAGGTACACACAGAGTACCAATTCAAGTCTTACAAGTATGGCAAGTGAAAAATTCCAGAACACATTTATAAAAACATGAAAAGCAATGGTCAGCATGCAGCCAAGAGCTTCTTTCTGGAAACACAAGGGCTTATACACCACAAAGTAATTTAAAGAATACAATGCCAAGTTAAATCGCTCAGAAGTCTGAAGAAAAGCAGGGGGAAGAGTTTACTCTAAAAGATAAAAATCACCATCACTGGACCTTTAATCAGAATATGGAATTTATTTTATTATTTTTATTTTTTTAATCCTTCCGTGACACCTGCTTCCATGCATTCCCCAATTAAGAAGAATAATGCTAATTTTTTTGTTTCACAGTCAGACAAGTGAAGGGCAAAGGCCTTCACAACATCTGTTCCTCCCTAGATGCATTAGAATAGGCTATACCATGGTCTAATCACTGCTCAAAACAGCAGACTTCTGTATTTTTCAGCATTAGGTAAGTTAAAAATCTGTTTCTGACAAGTGGGTGGACTCCTTGCTTGGAAAAGAATTCAAGTGGGCATTTCAAGCTCACCCAATAATGTGACTGGCAACTTTTTCATTCATACATGAGGGACAGACGAGCTAGAACATGGAAATAAAACAGAGGAAGAGACCAGCTGCCAAGGACAGAATCTGCTGCAACCAAAAGGAGTGCAGAAGGGATACTTGTACCCAGAACTTAATCATAACCACCCAGCATCACCAGCTGGATTTACAAATAGCTCCATTTTCACCACATGTAAACAATAAAAAGGTGCTGATCTGCCATCACTTTGAGAACCTAATGTGAAGCAGTGACATGAAGAGCTTGTTCTTTCCCACATGTATGTTTTGCAAGAATTTTTTATTCACTGAAACTTGAAGGAGCAAGTTTGGAGCTTCCTTTCCAACTGGCTCAGGGTAAGAATTACAGCTTGTGAGCTGGCTTGCCCAAGGGCAGTACTGCAGGAACACCAAATGTAACCCTCACACCTCCCAGCTGCAGCCAGCACTGCCAACTCACCTTACTGGCCATCTTTAGTGTATCAATTTCTTCCCTTTGCTTGGTTAAGGTTTCATTCATACTGCACAGATGGTCACTCATCATGCTTAACTGATCCTCATAGCTCCTCTTTGTCGTCATCAATTCATCCTAAGGGAAAAATAAAATAACCAGAGGCCCTTGGGTCAGTATTAGTGATACCTGGCAAAGCAGCACACGTCCACCTCCTCTTAGTAAGCTCCACTTTTGATGCTGAGTGTGTGCAATTCAGCAAAAAAAACCCTGCCTTATGAAAGAAAATCAACAGCTATTTTTCTTTTACCTGAAGTCTCATGCATGGTTTGTTCCCTTTATTTTTGTGCTGTTTCCTTTAGATTTTTCCCCCACTTTTTATGGCTTACATAAAAGAGTAACAGCCAAGTTTTCCAACATTGCTTCCAGCCAGGAAACAGGTAATGTTTATAGGGTTAAAGCACGACCTGTACAAGAACATACATGGCATCCAAAGCTGAAGGAATCACCACTCCACATTCAGTTACAGAGCTATGATCCCTCTGGGATCACAGAGACATGGGGGGGACAGTGTGCATGACTAGAATCCAGCACTGAAGGGACACACACACACTTCAGGAAGGACAGAAGGGATGAAATCAATGCTTTATGAGAAGGAGTGGCTTGAAGACAACTAAGATCTCCTAAGCAGGAGAACAACAGGGTGATATGACAGGCATCTGCTGCAAGCAGATGAAAATCTTCCATCCACAGACTCTGATCCTCATTAGGGATTTTAACTACTCTGGTATCTCCTGGAAGGGCAGCAAGGTGGAAAACAAGAAACTCAGGAGTTGTCTTGAGAGTGGCAAAGAATTTCTTGATACCAGTGATAAGTGGGACCAAGAGATGCTCTCTGCTGGACCTGTTACTCACAAATAAGGAAAAGCTGGTCAGGGATGTGAAAGCCAATGGCAGCCTTGGCTGCAGCTACCATGAGTTAGTGGAGTTCAGGATCCTGAGGGAAGCAAGATGAATAGTAGAATTACAGCCACCCTAGACTCAAGAAGAGTAGATTCTGGCTTCTTTCAAGGTCTGCTTGGAAACATCCCAGGTAAAACTGCCCTGGGAGCTACAAGGGCCCAGGAAAGCTGAATGATCAAGGACAGAACGAGGAACAATCCAATGCATAAGACATGGAGTGACTGTGGCAGAAGGCCAGCATGGCTGTACAGGAAATATCCAACTCCACAGCTTGATCTGAACTCTCTCCTCTGACCAAAGGATGGGGACAAATTACCTTCAGAGGACCCTTCCAACCTAAACCAGTCTATTATTCAGTATTATGCAGACTACTAAACATACGAATGATGTGCCTGCTATCTTTTCTTAGGAAGTTTAATATGCAGCTGGAAATTAACATCTCATGCTGAGTTCAACATCAATTGTGGAAATTTCTTAAAGGAACAGATCAAAAAAGTATTTAAAAAGGACTGTTCATGGACACAACTGTTCAAAGCTTATAACATTATATTCACTGCCTGTATGGAGCAATTTTGGTACTCACCATCACAGAGAGGTGAACAATAGTAATATGAACTAAGTGTAAAGAAAACATGAAGGCATTTAGGAACTGTACAAGTTCATCTATTAATAGTATTAATATATACTTTATTTTACTACTGGCTCCTTTCTCAGCTGTGTGGAGGAGAAGGACAAAGGGACAGAACACTCACAGGATGGCATAAGAGTCAATTACTGTTAACAAGAGCTTCTCAAAGATTACCCCAAAAATATCTTTGCTTAATATTAAGGTATCTATATTTAAAAAACCAAAATCAATCCGGCATTTTTAAAACTTTCAGACCCAGGTGCAAGACAGGATTAAGAATTCCTTGTCCTTATCATCTGAAATCAGTCACACAACCACAGCTTTTGACATTTAACCCTCCCCCATTTTCATGAAAGTCCTTGACATCAAATGTGCTAAAACACACATGTTTGGCCACTACAACCTTTTCCTTGGAAGCATGCTCCACTTCAACTTTATACCTGGGATTCAAAGAGTATTGTTTAAGGCTCTTCTCTACATACCATTAAGAGTTTTTATATGCCACAACTCAGGACCTAGTATGGCATGGCCAGGCTAGATGGTTGTAATTGTTCTGCTCCAACTTCCCCTTACACATGATTACAAAATGCATCTCTTACATTACAGAGCAATTTACTTGCCTGTAACCTGGTGATGTTTTGACTGGAGAGCTTCAACTCTTCCGTGAGTGATTCCTTGGATTTCTCTGCCAGAGACAATCTTTTGGCAAGTGCTCGACACTACCAAGAACAGGAGAGGGAGGGTAGAAGGAAGGAGAGTCAGTTCCAGAATATTGCCTTGTGGCATCCTTAAGTGGTTGCTTTGGACTTTTCCATCTTCCTGTGATACTTGGACTTCAAGAAACCTAGTCAGAGCTTGTGCATGCTTTTAAATGCAAAGGTAATGCAATAGTTGACATTAAATGTTTCATTTTACAGAGCTACCATGTTGCCAATCCTCTAAATATCATATTTTTCACATAAATGCTATAAAATTTTTCATAAATAAAAAGCAATACAAACAACTCACTCCATACAAGGCTCAAATATCACGGAAGAGATGGTTCCTCCAAACTACATCATCTTCCATTAAAAAAATATTTAAGAGGATTTGCTCTGTCAACCTGGAGCTTTGGTGTATTCCACATCGTTTATTACACAAATCAAAACAGCCACTACTTTCAAGAAAAGTTCCCTCATGACTTGAAATGAAAAGGAAACCATAGATACAATGAATCATCTTGTTCATTCTTGTAGTAGAACTTATGCCTAAGAACCAATTTTCTCTGGAGAGCTGTTTCCATCACGTCATAATACACTCAAATATTTTTGAATGACATCAGCATCACTTTAAAATTAAATCAAAGCTTCCTTGGTAACTAAAGCCAGCTGTTTCAGCTTATATGAACAAACCTATACATGATTCACATTATACTTCTTAATACAGCCAAGACAAGGCTACCAAAAGATTTATTAAACATAAAAAGTTCTTTTACAGTATCTGTTTTTACGCACACTAGACCACAGTCAAAAAATATTCCAGAAACAGATTTTTATAAAACATTATGCTCCATATATTGAAACTCACTTTCATAGCACTTGCCTGTGGAAAGTTCAAAAAGAGATTTACTGTCACTGCCTTCATGCTCACCTCAGCATGGAAGTGCACTGATTTGCTGTCAGCAAGCTGCAGGTGAGAGGTCAGCTCTGCTATCCTTGCCATGTAGTGAGTTTTTATCAGGTCTTCACGACACTCAACATCTGGAGCCTGGCAAAGCAAAGATTTAAGCAGACAACATTTATGTTTAGTAGACTGAATACCTGAATCACAACATTGTCCCCACACAGATTTTTCTTCTTTCCTTCTGAGGCCTGCCTGCTCTCTCAAAAAGTATTAAATTCCCAAAACACAAGAGACAAATTACAGCAGGTCACACTGCAATTTGGCACTCTGATGGTGACTCCGTGACTCTTAATGTCAGATTTCCTTACAGGACAAAGAACTGACTGAAGAGGTAAGAATTTACCTCAGTTTAACATATCAAGTGTCTGATGAAGATGAAAATCCACTGCAGAAGTGAATAGCTTTCACTTATATGAAAACTTACTGTCCCTTCCCAACAAGGAAGAATTCCTTCACATAACTGTATTTCAGAAGCTTACAGAAGTCATAACTATTACTAATGTTGCATGTTTCCTTTAGACATTTGAAATCAAAAAAAGAAAATAAAAAATAAAAAAGCCCAACAACTCAGTAGTTTACAGACTAACCCATTGGAGGCAGCTTTCACATGATTTGTCATCACCTTCAAGTTCAGCACTATGCAGAAGCCTTCAAGAAGTTATATCAGTTACTATCTAGCCCCCTACCCCTTTTTAAATCACACTTTGAGAAGAGGAGGAGGAGTAAACTAAACTACACCTCAGTTCCCTGTGACATCAGAAAAGGGAAAGCACTGAATCTCAGAAGCTCCTGCTGGGGCAAGTGTTACATTACAGCAGGGCTAAATAGTGAACATCTAGTCTGATAGCTGCTTCAAGGTTTGTTTTGGTGTGACCTCTCCTTTGTACCCCAAGCACTGCAGCCAGGGTCTTTTATTCAGTCTGAGCCCTTCCTCAAGGGTTAAGAATTGAGGCTTGGAATGCAGTTTGGGCTACTGAGGCACAGACAGAACAGTGCTTTCCTCAAATTACAGAGAACAGACCCTGACTCCAGCTCACACTGCTCCAAAATACTTAAACAGGTAAAATAACAGTTCACTAACAGATGAAGAAAATTAAGAAACACATGGATTTCAGAAATTTGACCATATAGTATATACAGACTACATGGTCAACTCATGCCATTATACAGGAGTAT
Organism: Ifrita kowaldi; assembly: GCA_013398055.1. Taxonomy (NCBI): domain Eukaryota; kingdom Metazoa; phylum Chordata; class Aves; order Passeriformes; family Cinclosomatidae; genus Ifrita; species Ifrita kowaldi. Next base: position 65,523 of record VZRS01001374.1, read on the forward strand.
TCTTGGTAATTAGACCTCTGGAATAAGTTTAACAGAATCAGAACTGAAGTATTTAACAGATGGACTTTAATAATGTTTAAAACAGATTACCTTTTCATTATCAGTAGTTACAGTCAACATTCCAATCTAGAACAAGGAAGAAAATACACTTAATAAGAACTGCAAAAAAATAGACACCATAACTGCATTTTGGTTTCAGTCATAGAAGGACTTTAAATTTAAACAATCTTGCAACAGTTCAAACTGAAACAAATTTAAGTACTTCCACCTGTAACATAACCAAGAGTGGTTACATGAATGCCTTGAAGAGAATTAAACCTGACACCAACTCTCAAAAATTTATCTCCTGTCATATGGTGTACACAAGGAAAAGGCAATAAAAGCAACAAGATGCAGCTGGGCTTGTATGGTTATGCAACTGCTGGATCATATGTAACTAATTCAGAGCCATGTTAGCACACTGAAACATTACTTGTCATCTTTAAGGGAAGTCAACCTGGATTGCTTGAATACCTTCCAAATTCCTTCCTTTCCACTCTGACTAGTAAGCACTGACAAAACTCTACAGGAGCAGTGTATGCCAATATCTGGTTTCATGAAAAGAATATCTTCATAGAGAATCAAAGTGGGAGGGGGGGCTTTCCCCTTGATCTCAACAGGACTAGAGATTTATGTTTAGGGGAAATATTCATGTAATATGTTGACCTGTGAGTAGCATTATCCTCAAACTCCTAAGGATTCAAATAGAGGATCAAAAACCTAAGATGCCAATTTCCTTCGAAACCGGGGATTTCAAAACAATCCACTGGTTATTTTTATCCTGGAGCAGGGAAGTGGGAAGGACAAAAAAAAAAAAAAGAGAGAGAGGATTGTATTGAATGCTGAGTTGAGTAGATTTATTATTTCTTACAGATGACATTTCTGTTAATACCACTATGCCACTTCAGAAGTGGAATTCAGGGGAAAGGCCAACTTCATTTTAAATATGTGTAGTAAACAGGAAAAAGCCATTTAGCAACACAGAAGAGCAGGGAAAGAATGCACGCTACATTCAAAAGCAATTGCTGAACCCAAACTGACCCTAGTAAGTCTTCAAACCCATCTACAAACACTACCTGCCTACTTCCATTTGCTTGAACATACCTAGAGATGAACAAAAGTGTTGGACACACAGGCCCAACCCGAGATAAACACCACTGGCAAGGTTTCCTAACTACTGACAGATCTAGAGGTTAAGCACCTATTATTTCCCCCTCAGTTACAGAAGCACAGAACTACAAAAATATCACCACAATACTAAAGACAGTGAAAAAAGTCTCAAAAGCCAAGAAGTGCCAAACTCTGCAGAAAGTATTTGCAAGCAGCTTTGCAAATACAAGGACCCCAAGAGTGAATGCTCTTCAACACAGTCAAAAGGCTTTCATTTTTAGTGTTCCACTGATCAAACAGCACTGCTACTAAAGAAAGTTGATTTTTCTCTATTGAAGAGAAAGGTCACTTACCAGACTAGTGCTCTTAATAGGTTCCCTCAGACTCTTTTCTGTGGTTTCCTTCTTTTGTTCTGCTATATTTGGCAAAACAGAACGCTCCTGGATAGTTTCAGTTAAATGTCCACTAAGAGAGCTCTTCAGTTTTTGGTTTTCTTTCTCAAGCTTTATTTTAGCTAGCTGGGCTTCCAACATCCAGTGTTCTTTTTCTTGTTCAAGTTTTGCAATTTTCTCCAAACTCTGCTGGACCTTCAGGAGGGAAAGTTTACAGTCCAGGTTATTGAACCCAGGGAGGAAAAAAGCCACATACAGGAAATGTTTGAGGACAGTATTATTTTAAACCATTACATAAGTGAGCTCACAAAGTGCAGCAGGTAAACTCTTTTGAGCTGTGTGCTTAGCTGTGGTTCTTTATCAAAAATGGCCATGTGATTTAATTAGTTTGAAACATGCATTACAATGGTACAGCTTATAAAACTGGCAACATCCTATCCTAAAAATCAAAGCAGGGAAGAATTTCATAAAAACTTTAAAGATGTGTACCTGGCACTATCACTACCTTTTTCTATGCTAGAAAGACAAACTCGCTCCTCCCAGCTGTCCCACCTCACACAGACAGAACCACCCACTTTGTCCAGGTAAGAAAACAACTATGGAACAGAACACATCCAATCACTGCACATTTCTGCTGAAATTCAGTTCACTCCTACTAATACACTTAGAATACTGGCCACTGCAAAAAAAAATCACCAAAGTATTTGCTTCTGTAACAGTTCAATAACAACGAGTCAAGCACAGGCTGAGTATAGAAGTTAATAAGGAAGTGTCAGTATTAATTAGCTATTCTCATTCATATGAAGCGATGGACAAACTGTGTAGGCCTTTTAAATACCATGTTACCCATCCTGCTTCACCTTCCAGAAAAAAAAATACATAGGCATACTGGAAGACAGAAACTGTAATCTATTGCTCTAACTGAAAAGAAAAATCACTGCTCTTAACCAGTGCTAATAATTCCTGCATAGTCCAAAAGAGGACTTAAAACAGTACACAACATTAAAAATTAATCCCTTCAGTATGCCTTATTCCTGTCTTTATTTTGCATTTACTTGAATTATTAAAGATTACCTGTCTTCTTGTATTTCCAAATGAAGATACCAATGGCATAATCCTGGCTCCCATATTCATCTACATGTACGTTCTGCAGACAACTCAGCCTGACAAGGGTAAGTTTTACTTTCAAAACTCTACAAGACATCTACAGTCTAATTTTAAGGTTCAGCATATTCATACATACCTACAAATGCCCACAGACATAGATATGTGGAGACTTTGATACAATTTAGCTTTACAAAATACACTACCATGTATGTTAGTACAATGTACACCAGAATACCTGTTGTGCAAGACCTTCTCTGCTTTCTGTAGAACTCAGGAGAACTCTGCGATTGGCTAAAGCCTCTTCATAAGGCACTGAATCTGCACAAGGCTGCAGAAGAATCAAAAAAACCCTCTCAAAACATATTACACACTATATCAGAACATTTATTTTACTTTTATTTTCTTACTACTTTCCTTACTTTAGTAAAAGGAAAAAAAAACATGTTGCAAGTGCTCACCAGACAGTAGGAAAAAATGGTTTGAGCTCACAGGAAATACTGCTCCAAAAGGTAAAATTGACTAAAAAGTGCTCAGAAAACTCCAAGTGTTAATTAATGATCAAAGGCATCTTAAGGTCCTCTTTACAGACACTGATTTAGTAACAACTGCTAAGCACATCATCACTTAAACTGTCCATTTTAATGGAGACAAGAGGGAAACCTGGCAGCATTCTGTTTTTTGGTTCAGCACATTTTCTGCAGGGTACCTCCTCTTCAGCTGTCTTTTTTTCCCCTATTACTCTCCACTGTCTTCCAGTGAATGCAAGTGTAAGAATATGATAGCATTCACTCCATATTCCTGGTGAACACAGGAGGAAATTCAAATAAGCAGCCACCCTTCTCCTTGGAGTCTTGGCACAGAAATAATTAGTGGAAATGGGTAATGGCAGAATTGGCACATACCCTCAGTTGTGAGGGCAACTATGGTCTCTAAAGTTTTCAGTAGCATTATTGCACTGAGGCTTTCATTTCCTCAGCCAAAAACTGTCATTCAGAGAATCTCTTCCATTCCAAATACCACAAATCCTTAGTTAGTATTCTCTTTGGCATAACCAACTATCTACAGAGCTGTGCAAGCATGCTGGCTGAACAAACCTTCTTCAAAGACTTCATGTAAGCAGCTGCCTTCTTCTTGTACTGCAGCATGCACTCAGCTGACAGAGGGCTGATGAACTCTGTTCCTCCCTTAGGGCCATAACTCAGCGAGGTGGTGAAGTGATCCAAGTTGTTGCTAAAGAACGAGGCCATCTAGACACATGAAGAGAAGTGGCTTTTTCAATTAAGTTGACCAGAAAGATTCATTGGAGCAATTACTCTTTCAAAAGACAAGTATTTAGTGAAACTGGACTTCATAACAAGGCTTTGAAACAAGCTACAGGCTCTTCCATGTAACTTAGACCTCACTAACACAAAACATCCTCTTCACAGCATCTGCTTCTATCACTCACTCAGTTTTTAACTCATAGCCTGAAAACACTGTAAGAATCAACCTGACACTATAGATTATTAATATCAGAGGCACACAGAAATTTTCTAAATCATTCAGCTACGCTTTTTTTTTTCTTAAAAACCTACACAAGTTAGGGCATCATATGAAACAAAAATATCCATTACCTTGCCCGCTCCATTTGTTAAAGCAGCAACAGAGGATAAAATACAGTCATTTGTAGTTATGAGTTTCTGTGTGGCAGTTGGAACATCCTGTTCTAAAGAAGCTTTCTGACTATAGTGCTTGGAAATATCTGGAAAAGGAAAAGCACATTTATGTCAAATTAAGAATACAAGACTTCTTGAAAGTCACTCACAAAAGAATCTTAGCCTAAATATATTAATTTCAATAGCACCAAAATTTAAAAAGAATCAAGTATTTATCATGTAAGAACATTCTCAGTGTGGTCTAATTAAAAAAAAAAGTAATTGTTTGACAAGTGAGCATTTTGCACCTATTTTACACTATTGCTACTGCACTATTTTACACTATTGAGTACTAGTGCTACAGAATGGAGAAATCCCAGCTCATCACCACCACAAATTATAATCTGAAGTAATCTTAAACAATTCAGAATTAGTTGGGATTGAGAAAGAAGAGAGAAACCAAACATTCTGGAGTATGGGAATGTGAGATATTAAGCACAGCATTTCTGCTGACAGCTAATGAATTCTACTGACAGTTTTCTTCAATACTTCTATTTTCTGTATGTCCTTTAAAGTGTAAGTAGGGTTGACTTTGCATTATAGTAACCACACTAAGAGGTAGAAAGTATTTTAAACTCATGCTACAAAACTCTTGGCTTAGCGTCTCATTTTGTTTGAGGTACAATCTTTAATGTAACTTTTTTTTTAAACAAAGACTTTGCAAAATGGGGCCATACTATTCATGCTATTAGGAAAAGAAAACCAATTTTGCTTAAAATTATAAAAGCTTAATATTTAAACAGCTGACTAGTAAATCTAATTAATCTCTATGGATTATCTTCTCTCCAGGAACAGCTACATGGTACTGAAATTACAGGACATACAGGAACATCAGTTTTAAAATTCTGGGTTATAACCAAGTATCACTTCACTGAAAACATAACATATCCATGTTGTTCTGATAAAAGCAAGGTAAGCCATTTTCCAGAGGAAGTCAAGTTTCAAAAAGAACCCAGACTTCTTTGTAAGTTTTAGTTATATATTCATGTTAAAAATAGCCATCAACCTAAAAACAGAAAGGAAAAATTCCACTTTGAAGGCAGGTACTAGGTCAATGCCACATATGTAGGGGAAAATATGTACATTTCACAGCATTCCATTTTGTATGCTAGTTTCAGTAGAGTGATGAAGTTCAGAAAGTAAAGTCATACTGCTCAGGAAAATCTGGAGAGCCACAACTAAATAATCCAGCAACTCTGAAGAACAAAGCTAACAGAATGGAGGAATGAAAACCATGCAAAAATGTCTAAAACAAGTGATTAGTAGGTGTAGTTTCTTAGCTGGTAAAGGTAAAACAAACCAGATTTATCACATATGATACATCCAACACTGTTACAAGAGAGAGTACATGAGTGCTGTGCTAAACAGAAAGAAGCAAAGCTGAAACAAAACAACATTCCCAACTCTCACCTTTTAAAATGTCATAGAATCCATGAAGACTTGCAGCAATGTTTGTAAACACAAAGTTGTAATTTGTCCTAAGGAGTCCTTCTGGTCTTGTACCTAAGAGTACCAGGTAAGAAGGAAAAGAAAACCACAACACTAAGATTTGACCATGAATGAAAAAAGTTAGCTTTGAAAATAATTCAGTTTCCACCTACTAGAATAATTTGCAAGGAGTATGAGTCATGACTGATTCATTTACTTAAATTTTCCCTTTCAATATCAAATGTACATATATCCAATTTTGCCAGAGTAGGCAGGTAAAAGACTTTCAAGGTCCCTAGATTTTATTCAGATTCCACAAACATCAATTGTTTTGGTCTCAAAAACCACACATACAGAAAAACACGTCCACAGCTGTAGGAAAGACCATCTGGGCCCTTCTAAAGAGTGAAGACTGAAATAACCTGAAGCCATACAATAACCATTTCCTACTGCTATTTACAGGATGCATTTGGAGATAGTTTCCCCACACACATCCACACAAAGGCTTGACCTCGTTTTATTCAGTCATTACCATGACAGCTGTAATAACATTATGAAGATGTGAGGCTTGAAGTGATGATTAGTAATCAAATGTAGCTTATTAACAATTTCATAATTAAGAGATGACAACAGGCACACTGTCAGTCATACTAGAAAAACCCACAGAAAACCAGTCACAGGGTAACCAACCAAGCCAGAACTGACACTTACTTGGTAAGGCCAGAAGACTGACGTAGGTGTGTAGCTTCTCAAAGACTGCAGTCAACCTTTTCATATCTCTGTGCAGCTCCATATTTCTAGCTCTTAAAGCAGCTGTGCAAAGAGAAGACTCACACTCTTCTTCCAAACTAGGAATACATGAATTATTTTTTTAAAAGCAAGCAATTGTCTCAAATAAAAACAAGTTCACGAGTTTTGGAGCAGATGGGTGCTCCCTACCTCCCCAGTCCAAAGCAACAGCAGACTAGGAATTTATTTTAGAAAGGTTAACATAGAGGAAGTTAGCAATACATGAAAATTACTGTGTGCATCTCCACTCTGAGGTGTTTCTGTCACAAGCCAGGAATGACTTACTCTCACAGCAAGGAACTGATTGCAGCAATTTAAGTTTGAAGACTTTTCCCTCTACTACATAAATTCTCTTTTGCTTCCTAAGGAGCACAAGAACAGGTATAAAGGAGGCATAAATCAAGATTTTTCTTCTTCCTTAGTCCAAACCCTCTCCTAAAGCAGTTCTTTGCACCTATAATTCACCTCCCTTCGATCAACTCAGGAACAAAGATTTTCACAGAAGGGATGTGCACCTGGCCAAGTTTTACTACATTGCTATATTTAGTGAACAATAAATAACCCTCAGAGAAGCTCAAGGCATTACCAGTTTCAGTGTATCACACCTGAATAGTATCAATGCTATTGAAAAACATTAAGAAACATTAATGAAAGATGCACATATTTCTGAAATCTCATCTGGGGGTGGGGGGGCTAAGGGGCTTTAAAATACATGGCTTTAGTCTTAATGCCTTAAAAAAGCCATGTCCAATCTCAAGGTTTAGAAAACAACATGCAAAAAAGAAAAAAAAAACAGAAAAAAAAAGAGTTCAGCCTTTTAGGACAGAGCAGAGGCCAGAGTGTTTTAAGGTTTGATTTAATATTTCAGTTGTAGGTGCTGACAATGCTGCATGCCTGACAGAGTGCCTTTAAATTTTATCTATCAAATGAAAAGTACCTTTTTAACTGATAAGGAAGAATCTTTCTTAAAAAGCCTAAGTAGGAAGCTAAATGTTCTGAGAAGGCCTTCAATTTCACAGTTGTTTCCTGAAAGGAAAAAAACAACAGGTAAGTGGTTTTGCTCTGTAAAAATCTTCTTGGATGCTAACAGGAGGAAAACTTACCAGGACTGTCACAGTATCCTCCGTGATGCTCTCGAACAAGTGCAGCATTCCTTCCTCCAGAGGGCGAACGTACGAAGCGTTTTCATGGAGATACTGTGAGAACTGAGGGCAGAGAGGTTTTAAAATGGTGCTTGCTGACGGCTCCTGTGAACTCTCTCAACTTAACAACGGAACGGGACATTTTGGCAAAGCCCCCGTCACCTTTAACGATGCCTAAGATGTCATTGATGAGATACAACAATCCAGTGATGTACAGCAACCTCTTCTACAGGGCAAAAACACACCTTGAGGCAAAGTGAGAAGTACTGGAAGTCCGGGCAAAACCACACCTGGGGCTTTGCCACAGCATCCTGGCCCATTTTAACTGCCATGCACAGCACACCAAACCCTCACTTTTTCGTTTTAAATATTCTTGCATTCCTTTACTCAACTCCATCCAGTTAAGGCTAAATCCATGCACCATCTGGCCACCAGAATAAACTATCCCACCTTCCTCCCAAAAGTTGTATGCCTCCTAGCCTTGTCCATCAGCACAAACATTTGCAAAGCTATGCTATGCAAAGTACTGAAGAACTGAACCCAAGCTCAAACTGAGAGCAAGAGATGTGTCTTTATCTGTGACCAGTCCAGTTTTCAACACGAGCCAATGCAAAGCATGGAGCTCCAACTAATCACAGGAGAACTCCTAAAACTATGACAGGTTTGGGCAATAATCAAACTTTGGCCTCATGGACCTGTCTGACTTTCCTAAAAATTGCTTAATTAAATCCTACAGCTAATTTTGCCTTCAAAAAAGCAGACCTGAGAACATAATGTGTACTCTTACACACAATCAAAATGTAACACCACCATCAGCTTCCTATTTTGGTACCTCAGTATCACAAAAAGCTTCTTCCACAAATTAATACATGTAGTCAAAAGCAATCCTGGTTTTTATTTTACCCCATGGAAAGAGACCTTCACCTTTGATTATTTATACCACAAGAGCAGCTAAAGATCCCAGGCAAACAGAGTACAAGAGATTTTAATTATTCCTTGTATTATTACAGTGCAGTAACACAGTGTTAACAGGAAGAGTGAGATGCTAAGCTCTCATCCATGCATGCACAAACCTGGATGGAATTAGGGAAAATTCCTAAATCTAAGGAGGAAGAAATAACACATGCAGAATGCTCCAGGCTTGTGTTGCAAGAGAGAGGACTTGAATTATCCAGCATGATGCTGTAGACCCAGCAGAACCCAGCAATCCAACACTTAAAGAGAAAAGGAATACTTGAACCTGGCAGGGAATTGTCCACATCTACTTTGAGTGTTTGGTGGGGAAAATAGCTTGAAAGCACCAGACAAGACCTGGAGTTGGGGAAAAATAAATCAGTGCAAGTCTGCTAAGCCACTACCTGACACTTGTTTCATTTTCTCTACCATATTAAGGGGAGGTCTTTGACCAACTTGGTGGGGTAGCTAAAAAAAAAAAATTTAAAAAAAAAATCACACTGAGAACACTTGCCAAGCAAATAGATAAATTAATCAAAAATACAGGAGCAACTACAGCTTCAGAGAGCAATAAAAGATGCTTCAGTGCTGGAAAGTCACAGCAAAAGCCCTGAGAAGTAGCATGCACTGAGGGAATTAGGTCATGAATACACAATGGGGCAGACTACAAGAGACATAATTATGAAAACAAAGCCTGAACTACTGAATCAGAGTCAATTATAAGAAAAGGAAAATGAAATTATGGTTCTGATTAAGTTGCATGTTTCAGTTGTGCTGAAAACCAACAAAGAAGTGTTAACTAGGAGGTCAGGGAAAAAAAAATCTGTGAGAAGGGATGTCTAGGAAACCTGATTTTATTCCCTTAGTGTAAACTGCAGTAGTGTCTGAAAATGCAGTCACCACACTGGGCCACATTAAAAAAAACAGACACCATTCCTGCCATAAAAAATCTGAAAGATGACAAAACCACATGCCATTCTGAGTGCATTTGGTGGCAGGAGCAAGAAAGTGTTCTCAAACTAATATCTATGCTGAATCTCTGCAGAAGAGTATTCTTGACTAAAATAGTTGAAACCACTGAGAAGGCAAACAGAATGGGATTTCTTTAGTGGATAACCACCTTCACAAGCATATTTGTTACCTGCAAAGAGATTATAGGAGGTTTTCCAAAGAACAGGGAAGTTTTGTGATAGTTAACATTGACACCACATGCACTGCAGCCATTTGATCACTGCAAACCACAAGTCATCTCAGCACCTTAAGTCTGAGCCCTACCAACTACTAAACTGAAATTACAGACTGAATCACAAAACACACCCTGCAACTTAAATACTCACAGATCCTCTTAAACTATGAAGTCAACTCTGATCTGAATGCAACTTGTTCCAAAGCACACATATATGCATCCCCCCAAAAATCCCTGTGCACAGTTATTTTCCGTGTTTCACAGCATAGAAAAACAAAGTCAAAATATGCAGCTTAACAGCTCTGGATGATACTCTCAGAAAGTCTTTCCATGGAATTGTGTCAAAAGAGATGAGTCAGATTTCTCATATTAAATTCAACATGCTTTACAAACTTGAAGATTCAGAACACTTACAGGAAATATCTTTACACAAGTGGCCCAAAATCAGATTATAAAGGTGTTTTTTGACAAGGGAAGAGAATCCAGGTTCTCTGCATCATAAGCCTACCTTCTATGCTTTTTTTACCATTACAGCTAAACACTTTAAACACAAGACCAGATTCTGTCTCAACATCTCCCATGCCCCAGTGCATTAAGTAAACCAAGCTCTATTTAGCAGTGCAATATTTGTGCATTATTATTTTAAAACAAGTCAGTTGAACTTTCAACAGATGCACTTCAAATTAGCAATTAAAAAGCAAAGCTTTGATTTGATAATCATATTGCTCTTCTAGCAGAGGCACAGGGGAAAAGGATTCTCTGCAGCTACATCTCACCCACATTCAGAGAACTCACAGAGCAGAAAAGACTTCTCACACGGGAGAGGCTGGCTCTCAGGAACACACTCACAGCGTTCCATGACTAAGATCAATCACTCATCAAAGTCTAACTAATTGAATGTACTTGTAGCTGAAGTGTGTGTAAACTTTACCTTCTGATTTAAGGGTGATATTGTGTCCGTTGCAGAATCAATGGGGAAGATCTGTACCTTCTGCTCAGTGTATGTGTGGAAGTTCAGGAGAGCTGTTACAAGTTCTTGTACAAAAGCCAGGGCCTGGCCAGCAAGGTCTCGCAGCTTCAGCTGTAAAGGCAGTTATAAAATGATTGCAGTTGACATGCATCTATTTAAATATGAAAAAAACCCCACCTGTTTGGATACAAAAAATCGTTGTCAGCGATTTCTTTCTTGTTACTATTTCAGCCTAAAATACATAGCAGCAATTATGTTTAACTTAATTTTTATTCATGCACTACAATGCCACACAGAAGGGCACTGTTGTTCTTTGACAACAAAGTATCTTTTTATTTCACACAATTGGTGATGCCTTGCCTCTACTGCGTTTTTCAAACTTGCAGGCCACAAGAACACTTAGAGGTCAGCACAATTACAGAAACCATCAAGTTTCCAAAGAACAGCAGACTAATTGCTGACAACAGCTCAACACCTGGCTGTAAGCAAACCTCAATCTAATTAGTAAAAACCAATGATGTTTTCTCCAGAAATTAAAGGTGTTTGCTTCTCTAACCAGGAACACTCAACTCTTATCCTCCTGGACAGAACTGAGCTGCTGCTCAGGAGTAAGGCTGTTCTGTGGCTTTAGTACAGCAGGAAGGTATCAAAGAAATTAGTCCAGAATGTAACATAAATTCAGAGAAGAAAACTATACTCTGTTGTGACTTATGGGAAGAGAATAAGGTTATAGTGACATTTCAGCCAAGAATAACTTATCCTTCAGAGATGTACTCTTAATGCTTCAATGGACTGTTAAATCAGGTCAATCTTGATTATGGATCTGGGATGGTGGCAAGTAATTAAAGCAGTCATTATACTCAGTTTGTCTATGTTAATTAGCAATGCAAGGAAGGAAAACAGACACTATTACTGTTTTGCTGTCCTTTACACTGCAGCCTGTGCTAATACACCAGCAAAGCCAGTCATAAAAATCTGTCCTGGAACATTTTCAAGACTGCAGATCTTGAAGCATGAGGCTGCCTGACATAGTGCTGGCAGAAAATAGTAAAAGGAGAAACTCTCCATGCAGTTATTCAGAATTTTTCTTGGAACTCAGCAGCAGCAACCTGAAATTTAAGGCTATTTCCATCACAAAACTGAACAGCAGGTCACCTGTTCTCACAGCAGACATTATTAGGGAAAAGGTCTCTTTAGAGGCACTTCTGAAAAATGGAGAAAGCAACTATTTTAAATCTTTCTGCAGCAGCATCTGAATGCACTAACTTGAAGGCTTGAGACATACAAGCAAATAGAAGAAAAATCCACAGTGCTGTAGAGCTCATCCTCAGTGGTAGCAACACAGGAAAATTTTGACTGCATACAGGTTTCTGATTTGCTATTGTAAAAACCCTTAAAATATTCAGCCATTCACAGAAAACCAATGCACATTTCTGAATACTGAATAAGTAACATTCCCAAGGAATCTCATTAAATTACAGTAGAGAACAGAAACTGCTTGTTTTCTAAAAATATTTAAATGTATAAGGGTTATTTTGCTGCAGTAAGAGGTGCTTTGGCAAGAAGTATCCCACAAAATGTAAACAGATCACATGGAGATCTCAAAGTGACATGATTTATCCCTTGAAAGGATTGTGACTAGTGGCAAGTAACGTTAACTAATATGGCATTTTAGTGCACACATCAGTGTGCAGTTTACAAATGCATACACTCTCTGGAGATCAAGTGAAGTGACTGAAGAAGCTCAGTTTGAGGAAAAGGAATTTAGGATACCAAACCTACCTTTTTTCAACAAAACACCTCTGAACAAATGCAGTTTTAATCCACCTTAAAAATGAAATGTTCCAACTTCTAGCTGACTGCAGGTGGACCCAGTAAAAGAGTATTTCACATAACTTTAATAAGACTCCTTGACATAAGAACAATATACACTACCTCTGGAAAGGTGCAGAGGCTCTGTGGACAGAAATGCCCTCAGAATATCATGACAGTAGTAAGACAGGCTATCTTCTCCCATTTCAGATACTAAAATGACTGGTTTTATTTCAGCATCTGTGTAGAAAGTTGCACAGAGTCACAGGAAATCACAAGAAGGGCTTACCTGATTCCTTCTGTTGTGTAATGGTACATTCAGAGCATTGTATCGAGTACACCCTACAGGACAAAAATTGAGTTATGTGCACTTGTTAAATTGTGGGGGGTTTTAAGAGACATTTATTGGTAAATAGTGATTAAAAAAAAATAAATTCATTGCAGGGGTATCACAGGTTATGTAAGCAATATTAACTAAAGAGATAGAAACAACTGACTCCGATAAGGTAGGCCTAAATATCCTCACCTAAGAACAGTTCTTAAGTTTTCACTTAAGAGCAGAGGGAAAGCAGTTCAATACTTGCCTCAGATTATATGTCAAATTTAATCATCTGAAGACCCTGAATTTGAAAGATAAGAGCAGACTCCTCTTGCCCAAAGAACAATACTCATGACAAACAAGAGTGAAAAAATCTTTTAAAAGAAATCACACTTAAAGAATTCAAGATTATCTTCAAATTCCAATTACATTTCAAGGCGGGCCAAGTAAGACTAATATATTTTTAAGCGTTTGAACTTTTTTTAAAGCTCCTGTACATACTTGCCATGTTGACAATTTAGACTAAGAGGGACTCTCCATGTATTTCAGCATTCTGCTCCAGTCATCAAGGAGCTAGAATGATCATTCAGTTACAACCAGGCACAATTTTCAGAGGGGCAGAGGGCTACTTGTACCTAGAGAACAGCTTACAAAGTCCTAAGAGATTTGAAAGGGATCACATCCATTCTCAATTCAGTTTAACAACAACCAGTTTAGTTTAAAATTTGCTCACAAAGGAAACTTACAGTTCCTTATTCCTTTTGTGTCATTCCCATTTGGCTATTAACACGTGGGAAGAGGTAGTTGTGTTTAGTGGAAAAAAAACCTGTCAAAAATTACTGAATCCTACTTCTAACTAAATACTTCAGAAACTTTTTCCTGCTCTGGAAATCATGCATAGCAGTCAAGAAGTCATTTGATTTTTACTGAAATTAGCTGCTAGTTACACTTGAAGCCAACTACAGAATCTATAGGAAGACAGGTGGAATCCACAGCAAACAAACATCTCCTAACTTACATTGATCTATCACTGAAGAGATGTTCTCTATTTGCAGTGTTTTCTACTACACAAGCAAAGGCATTATGCAATGGCAGCTGAGTGAGCAGGTAAATTATTTTAGCAAAGTTCTTGCTACAATGATAACCACCCTATAAAAAAAATACGAGCTAAAGAAGCCAGACAAGTAGAAATAGGCAGCAGATGCCAGGCAAAGTGAGAGGAGAGAAGTGAAAAGAATACCAGTTCAAGGCAGCAACACCTAAGCATGATGTGCTGCATGGGAGTCAACATTTCCTAAAGAGATGATGATCTGGTGTTCCTAAGCCAAGACTCACTGGATTGCCAAACCAGTGGAGAACTTGGAACATTCACCCCTGCGGTACCTGCCAGATCAGCTTTTACAGAACCTAAGGCTATTCAAAACATTGTTGTCAGGTTTTAAATGGAATGAAAAATGCAAAAGCTACCAATGAAATATACAAGAAATTCAAAAGCCTGTTTTCACTTCTCTGCTCCTTCTTCACTACTTTCAGCTTTTTCACCATTCCAGATCCTCCTGGTCTTGAAGGGTCCAGAAGAGTCCAGGCAGTGCCTGCCCACCCTTGTGTTCAGCTACTTAGGAAAGCGCACAGTGCACAGCACTGACCCAGCACATACTAACCCATGCTTGTACCAAAGCCATGCAAAGGCTGAGCACTCCTAACTCCAGGGGATCCTCTGCACTTCAGCTGATCTAGTAGCAGTTGGAAAGGAAGCAGAAAAACATTGCTTCAGGTAAAAGTCTCAAGGTTCAAAGGGCTTTTTTCCCTTCAGGTAAGAACTACTCTGTGTGTTTTCTGATCAATGAGAAACCCTAACATATTTCCCACTTAGTAATAAGTGCAGACCACTATTGCTGCAATATCTCTGCAGCCACCAGTTTATCCCCACCTTAACTTACTGCAACTCTTGAATATACCCTGCCAAAAATAATACTCTTTGAGATGAGTAACCAATCTTCATGGAGCAACCATTAAATTGACAGTGTTCCTTCATCATTTACAATATTCTGTCAACACCAAGCAATACAAGCAGCAAATCACTCAAAAGCCTCCAAAAGCTTCAATTTTCATGATATGTATAAAAACTTGATATTTTAGAATTACTGAAGAAGACCATGACAAGTATTAGGAATACTTACTACAGTTACCTCCAAGTGGCTGTTCAGATGTCCAACATTTCTTACAGCTAATACATTTTAATTGACAAGGAGCACTCCCTCCAGATGGATACCCAAAAAATCAAACAAGATACCCAGACCAAGGCAATACGTACTTGTGTCATTAAAAGGTACTTTTTCATTAATTATGCATAGAGATTCTTCCAGTCTACTGCCCAAAGCTGCTTGAAGATTCTTTAGCTGTTGCTGGCTAAATAACAAAGAGACAAACGAAAAACCACACACACACACATTGTAAACCTTTAAAATTTCATCTGTATCACCAACGCCGTATCTCACTATAAGCATCCCTTGAGTGTATCAGCATCTGCCTCCTTCTAGAAGTTAGATAGAAATAATACAGTAGGAATCATTTGTCCTCCTTTATGTCATATTTAACACAACATTGAATCCTAACCTCTAAGAAAAGCAGTGAACTTTACCATAAACTTGTAAATCCTAAATTCCCTTCTTGAGAAGCTCAATTTACTTCAGAGTTAAAATTCACCTTATTTTCCTATTGTGCAACTATTATTTAAGCTGTATGAAGGCATTTTTTTCTACTAGAATTTGAATGGGAATGTAAAAGGGCCTCCAAATTTGTTACTATGCACCCAGTGTAGTATTCCAATAAGTAGGTAATGAGTTGTCAATAATTCAGTTAACTACATCACTATTTGAAATACTTCAAAGGCTTTACAAAAACTCGTATTTCAACACTGCTATGATACTGCCTGTTCTGACAAGACTTGACAATTANCACTATTTGAAATACTTCAAAGGCTTTACAAAAACTCGTATTTCAACACTGCTATGATACTGCCTGTTCTGACAAGACTTGACAATTATGTTTCTGATGCATTCCCATGTGATTTTTCTCTAAATTTTCTTTGCTTGCATTTGACTGTATAGATACATGTGAACCTAAGTAATTATGACTACTAACATAATTAGAATAGATTCCTGAGATGAACAGTAATTTATTCCAGCATTATATACATATATCTACAAAGAACACTCCATTATTGACTCGGACCAAATTCCACACCTTACCCAACTTAGGCCCCCAAATTCTTCACTGTTTTGCTTCCCATTTGACATCTAGAACTCCTGCACATATAGTGGAGGGTGGGGGGGAAGGTGTCAAAGCGACAGGTTTTTTTCCCTTTTTCACAACATTTGATACACAGAAACTTATCAGGTCTAACAAGGCAAAATAATCCAAAATAGACGAGGAATATAAGAAGAAACTGGTAAATAAGTAGCTCATGCACATTAACAAGTATTTTTCTTGGAGAGCAGCTCCAAAACTGCATAGAAACTGTACAGAGGGTGCTGCAGTAGCACTGAGCAAGATAGAAAATGAACTCCAAGACAAACTGCTAATGTACTGATATTTCCTTTTCATACTTTACAGGAATGACAACCAAGTAGTTTGACATGTTTGGCCTTACATTCTGCCCTTTCATTTTCAAAGCATGCAGGCTGTCAAGTCTCATATCCCCTGGCTTTTCTGAGTAAAGTGTGGGTGTCAGAGGCAAATGGATCCCTTCCCCTGACAAAGCAGGGAAAACAGGAGGGCAGTATTCTCAGAGACACATCCTGCCATGTGTTCAACAGACAGCGATTTCAGTGTTTAAAATGAAGTGTCAGGCTTTATTACTTTTAAAAACTTAATTTAGTATAACTTAAAATAGTAGGGACAACTTCTTACAATGACATCAATTACCCAGTTATCATAAAACATGATAGACAAGGCCTGAACTGAATAGTAGCAGATTAAGACTACAGTTTTTCAAACACCACAGAAAAAGCAAACAGCAGCAAAACACAGCTTTCATGCTCTTTTGCAAGTTATTTTTAGTGAAACCCTGACTTGTATTAGAGGAGTTATTAGATTCAAGTATTTTCATATCTATCAAAATAATTAAAATACACACTTCAGGGCTATCATGGGAAGAAGGAACTCTCCATCTGATAATTCACTACACATCTTATTCATTACATTAAAGATCTATACTGCACATACATCTTCTAAAAGAATGCAGCTTAATGAACTTCAGAGAAATGCACCCTAATTTGATTTGGCCCACAGTCCTCAACTTCCCATTTTCTACAACTTGTCTTCAGGACAACAAAAATATTCCAAAACTAACAATATAATTCTCTGATAAAAACTTTCAAATATTCTAGCTGAGAACATTATAGCCAAAGCAAAAACAATTGTTCAAGAAGCTTTTGCAGTGGAGGGGGATTTTTGAAACTCTTTTCAGTCAGTTCTCTCAGCATACATCACTCAAACTTTGTTCTTAGAAGCAGTTTTTACAAACTCACATATCTTTGTTTCATACAAGTTTTTACTTTCTATGGTTTTCCATCACAAATAAATTCTTCAAGCTTTCATCAACATCACTGCTATTTAAAAAGCCTGGAGACAAAACTGCTCTTACTGAAGGCAGAAATTGTGGAATTGTCTAGTTCCACACACAGCAAAGGAAAAGGAGGCTTGACCTGCACAGGTCAGGCTTGTCTTCATGATAAAATAATTTGAGTTTTATCAAAGACTTTTTTTTTTAAAACCCTTTTTTGAAAGGTATTATCCTTAAAAATAACCCAGTTACTGTTTTACAGCAGTTATTTCTTCACATCAATGCAATTTTGATTATATGAAATAAAGACACTTACCACTCTTCAGTTCGAAGCCTACAGTCCTTAGCTTCTCTTTCTAGTGTCTGAGACTTGATCTTTATGCAAGAAGATAATCCCACAATGTAAGTGCTGACACAGCAAGACATTGCATTTCAAAACTTTTCAAACTTGCAAGCAAGAGGAAAAACTCCTTACTTCTAATTTGGCTTTATCATTCTGCAGCTTTTCTATGGTCTCTGTGTATTTCTTCGTTAAGCTGTCCACCACAGCTTGGTGCTGGGCAGCATCAGTTTCCAAAACCTCCAGTCTACTCCTCAGCTCTGCTTCTAAACGTTTGTGCTGCTCATCTGCTTCAAAGAACTAAAGGAAGGAAAGCAAAGCTCTTTTAAAAAAAGCTTCATTTCACTATTGAATCCAGTCCTATAAGTTACTCCAATTTCATTAGCCAGATCAGGTTAACAGCAATTACTAGTTCTCAAATAGAAATTTTATTTTATTTACAGAGAAAAGATTCAGGAGCAAAGTACTTTAATAAAAACAAAGTTTTGTAGTACCAAGCATTCTTTAAATATATTGTTGACTAATAGCAGACACACGAAAAACTGAACTTGTGCCATAAAGTAATTCCTGAATTAATTATGGCAACTTGCAGAAAGTATTTTAAACTTCAAAGAAATTCTGAAACAGTTTATGAACCAACAAGAAATTTCCA
This sequence comes from Ifrita kowaldi, assembly GCA_013398055.1. Lineage (NCBI taxonomy): Eukaryota > Metazoa > Chordata > Aves > Passeriformes > Cinclosomatidae > Ifrita > Ifrita kowaldi. The sequence goes on from VZRS01001374.1 coordinate 84,024, forward strand.
TCCAGTACCAGGCTATTTTCAGTAGGGCAGCTGTCACCAAAAGTTAAAAACTGAAATGAGAAAACACGTATTATGTGATTCCACACACTGTCTTAAAAATCCAAAGTCAAAATACTTAATTTGCCTAGTGAACATCTTTATAAACAAACTAGCTGATCTCATCTACTGGTTTGCATACAGCTGAGCTTCTAAACACACCAGATCTTCAGACAGCACTTTACTTTCCGTATCTTTGTTTGTGTCACCAGTTTTATGAACCAACAATAAAGGCTAAACAGAATTTCACTCACAAGTATATGTAGTCGCTCATTTTCTTCTATTTTTTTCTGAAGATCTTCATTGAAGACACTTTTCTGTTCTTGACTCAACTGAGATGACGATTCCACACTTTTCTAAGAGAAACAAAACGCACTTATTATCTCCAAGTCCCAGGTTTGTGAGAGCAGTTCCTACAGCTAATTCCCAAAAGGGGCACGTGAGCAGAGGTCCTGCTGACACTGACTGATATATCAGAAGGTGTGAATATTGCACACAACACCAGCCTCAAGGCAGCACACTTTCCTTCACACCCTTGCTACCCTACAGAGGTACGACACTGCCTAAGGGAAAGCCTCCACTCAGGTGTCCCATTCACACACACAGGGAATCACGTGGATGGGCAGCAGCCCATCTGAATTCACTGGAATCCTGCATGATACCAGAACCCTCCACACACAGGCTCAGTTGGTTTGGCAGCTGTGTGTAAGGCACATCTGTCCCCAGCAAGTGTCTGGGTGTAAGCCAGGCTGCTCTCAGCAGGCTATAGCACTAAGTGGCACGGAAAGCACGGGGTCTTTCTACAGATATCCCTCTGCTGTTTTCTCATTTCTCACCTATTTAATCCCAAAGACTCAGACCACCAGTGAATCCCATACACCACACTGCTGAAGAAAGGTATCATCATCATTAAACACAGGGGAGACTCTTTGCATTTAAACTCAACACCAAACTTCAAGTGCTTGGGACAGGTAGGGCAGCTAAGTCTCCTCTGTATTTGATGCCAGCCTGGGAACTCCACCTGAGATATGGGCACATGTTCTGCTCCTTCTAAAAGGATTGCACTCTGATACAGATCAGGGAGCTAAAGCCATGCATTTTGACACATGAACAGGAAAGCAATTCAGTGGCAGAGGTTTGCAAAGCTACTAAAGGCAGGCTGATGTCCTTCAAAATTTGGAAACATAGCTAGCAAAATAGTAACTTGCACAATTTGAAATAAAAGGAGGGTCAAACTGCATTTGGAAGAACAATCTGTTGTGGTGAATGAATAATGTAGTCAGAAGTACTATGCTTGTTAAGGAATTGGACAGCAGAAAAATGGACAAGAGTTTAGGAGAAAAGTAAGGAAGATGATCATATTACTAATCAATTGAATGATTTCTTTAATGTCACTCTTGATAACAACAGCACACTGAGAGCTGTAACTAAAAAGAAAACACAGCAGTAATTAAGAGGGGTTTCCTTATGAGGAAAGTAGGAAGAGATGTTTGAGAATTACCTAAGTCCAAGCACACCACCCCTGGAATTGTGATGTTACCTACAAAAGGCACAGCTGGTCTCAGAATATGATACCACTAGGTTTAATCAGCAAGCATTTTGGCACAGAAAGATCACAGTACTGAAATTATCCTGTCATTTTGAAATAACATAAAGAATACAAGCTAAACATTTAGATTTCAAAGCATTTGACAAGATTCATGCAGAACAGCTATGATCACAGATTGAACTACCAACATCAAAATTCCAAAGCGAAGAGGTGGGGATGGGAAATGAGGAGTGATCAGCTTTCTGCACAGCAGCTGACTAATCACAGAGCTCCAAGGTATTTCCTAGTTGTTTGAACATTTAATAAATATCCATAAAGGAAGACAGCAATTCAGTACCAGTCAGCTGACAAACTAGAAGAGTAGAGAACTGCACAGCACGTATTAGATATATCGATACCACTTTATGGGTATTTTCACTCACATGAGGTAATAACACAAGTTCCGACAAGAACATTCAGCTCAACCCTTGCCACAAAATACCTACTGCTAAAAATCAGAATAAGGCTTTGACAGGTGAGGAGCAGACATCTGCTAAGCAAGTTTTTTTTGCCTTCAGCACATACCTTGTTCTTTTTGCCCCGAGCTTCACTTAATGCAAGTTCATCTTGAAGTAGCTCCACCCGCTTGGCAAGCTGCTGATTTCGAAAGGTCAAGCTGTCCATTTCTTGTTGCAGTTTCCTCAGTGATTGATCCTTCATCTTCAGTTGTTCCTGAATGACAAAAAAAAATTAATTTTAGAATTTTCACTCTTATTTTTTACACATGCTTTTTATAAGTAGTATCACATCAAAAACAAGAACAAATTAGAAAATCGCTTCACTACTTAAACACTGAAGAGGCAAAAAGTATCATTTCTAAACTAAAGAAAGGTATTTCACTTCCTTGAGCTGCCCACAGATCACATTCAAGTAGATATTTCATTCTACAGGTTAATCAACTAGAAGCAACCTTGCCCTTTTACAAAGCCAGAACTTACGGAGAACAATGGGCTAGCAGCAAAACAGAAATTCTTTTACTAAAATCAAGTTCCTTCTTCATTCTTTTACTGACATAATTTTTTAGTAAAAAGTACCCCTGTTTACTTATTTTGTCACAGCTAAGTACACCTGGCATGAGATGTTTTTAGAGATTACCTTCAGTGAGGCAGAATTTGCTTGCTCATCTACAACTCCTTTTTTCAGGACTTGGTTCTGAGCGCGAAGCTGAAAAACAAGAGATGCCAGTAACTACACAAGACAAGGGAATAAATAAAAGCCATTCATGAGAAAGTGAAGAAAGCATCATATTCTCTCAGGAGAGTACCAGGTGGGAATGCTTTTTCAAGTATTCTCTTCAGGTAGATAGTAGTGGTATCAGGTTGGAAAAAAGGATCCATTTCATATCCTGACTCGCCAAGAAACAAGAAGTTACTTTACCACCTGAACATTTTGGTCAAATAGAACAGAATTCTTACTCAATTAATACCTTTGAAGACCAGTTACTTAAATATACTTAAGATTTGAAGACCTAGGACCAGATATGGAAAAGTTGCAACCTTGACTAATGAAGTTCTTGGTCATACTCAGTGTCTCTCCTCTCTTCTCCCCAGAACTGTTTATAAACAGTTCTGGAACATAAGCAGGACTCACAAAGTCAAAATCTCTATCAATTCAAGAGGAGTTTAACTCTAATGCAAAATTACTTATTACCAGCGGCAGCAGATGATCCAGAGAGAACAGACTGACAGAAAAAGGCATAAAAAGCATAGAAGGAAAAGCCCTCTAAGCCTTACTTATACAATACACAAAATCTGAGTTAAAATGACTGCAGTGAAAAGTGATACTCAAGAAATCTATTTCCCAGTCACTTCACAGAGTACCTCTACCCTGCAGCAATGAGGATACCAACAGTTCCATCTTCCCATTCCTTGAAAATTGCTTGAATCCTGCTTTCTTCAAAGGCAGTTTGTATTCATTTGACATGTGTGAGTCCAGCTGTTGCAGATATAAATTAAAAGGGTTTGTACAGTGTTTGGGAATACCTCTGGCAGGTGCATAGAAGGCAAGATTCAGTGTAAAACAGCAATGGCTTATTGTTTCAGTGTGATGACTGAGTGTATTTGAAAGGTCAGAAGTCATTGCTAAGCACAGCTGTTTTTTCCTACAGTATTCCCACTGTGCTGCCCACGCATCACAAAGGCAAGAAAAGAAACTTCCAAGTGCACCATGGAAAAACTTCCAAGCACAGGGTTTCCCTAGCAAGAAAAAGCAGTGCAGTAGTTTTCCACACCTGTTTTTGTGCCACAGCTACTACTGCAGGAACCCATCAGGTGCAGAGAACGAAGCAGTTCAGTCCTGCTGCACACAGAGACCCCAGACACACAGGCTGCCACGAGATGCAACAGCCTTTTGACCATTCCTTCATGAGAGTGCCAGAAGCTGCAACTTGTGTGTTTTCAGAGTCCCTTCTTCCCCTCATCCTTCTTCTGGACTGCTCTGTGAACCGAGAGGAAAAGCAATCCTTTGGCAGGGATTTCCCCCAGCACTGCTTGAGTCTGTCAAACTCTTGTTCACCTCTCTCCAAGGCTTTCACAGCACCAGTAAGTGAACAGGCTACTCCAGGGCTACTCTCCATTTCCACCTGCACACAACAAGCAGCCAACTAAACATCTGCACAAGGACGAGAGGGTTCTGCAGAGGGGAGTCCCACAATGAACTGCACCACACAAGAAATGGGATGAGATGAAAAGAATAGCTCCCGCAGAGGATAAGGGAAATGCCACAGGCTGAGAAGTGCACGATGAAGTTCAAAGAAAGCTTTGGGACACCATGATACTAAAACAAAGAGGATCCAGCAGCTGGAACTATTGGAAGCTGTAGTCAGAAGTCTGCATTTCAAACGCTCGCTCAGGAATCAAGCACCAAAATCCCTCCATTATCTTATCCTCAGCCACTATTGATCTCCAAGGAATAACAGAGCCTCTGTATAAAACAACAAGACATATGAACTCTGACACCTACAAAGATGCAAAGTAAATTAAATTTTCTTGAAATTATTTTGTAGAAGCACTGAAAGGATATCTATCTGTGAACAATTTAGATTCTACACATGGTGTTTTTATAGCAGTTCTAAGGAGAATAGTATTTAAAGACATATGGTTCTGTAGGCTGGGAGAAGTGTCAAATACAGACAAGTGCCTTGTGCCAGCCACCGATGCTGGGCTACACAAAACCAAAGTGCTGCCTTTCTTTCCCAAGGCTGTTGAAGGACTGTGCCATTCAAGACCAGCAGTCTCCTCTTCCTTTTAGTGAAGAAGAAAGAATGAAGAGCTCCGTATTAAGCAAGCCTCCACTATTTTAGAAGTCATCTCAGGCACCTTGGAAAGGAAAGGCTTTCTCCACAATGGGCTACACATCTTTGCAAACCCTGTGTCAAGCAGCACCAGAAACAGGATGCAAAGTGACCTAGGGCAGAAGAAGAGGGACAGACAGGAGGCAGGTGCGGAAGCAAGTGTCCTGCTCACTTCTAAGGCACTGCAAGCACCACTGCCACCGCCGAGCTCCCACACCCACCGGCCAGAGAGAGCTCACACGGCTGAGATGCACGACCAAGACCTCGGCAAATGTTCACACCCAAGCGGATAAAACCAAGTCTCGCGTCCGAATGGGAAGTGGAGAACAAGGGAAAACACTGTCAGTTTCACTTCCCCGGCACAGCTGAGCCCACTGTTTGTATTCCAGGATGCCTTGCAGACGAAGCCATTCTGCCCCTCGCCGCGCTCCCTCGGCACCTGCAAACCCGCACCTCCCGTGCCCCCCCGAGCCTGCCTCCGCCTCATCCCCCGGAGGAGGCACCCCTGGGCCCCCGGCACTGGGGGCTGCCGCGGAAACCAGCGCTGCAGCCCCGAGCGGCGCCGAGGGCTGCGGGCCCCGGTGCCCGGTACCTTGGAGTACTCCTGGGCCAGCTTCTGGTACTTCCCCTGCAGCTCCGCCGCGGCCGCCGCCATCTCCGCCCCGCCGGCTCGGCTCGGCTCGGCTCCGCTCGGCTCGGCTCGGCTCCGCTCGGCTCGGCTCGGCTCGGCTCGGCTCGGCCGGACTCGGCTTGACTCGGGCGCTCCCGCCAGCCCCGCACGCCCGCGAATGGGAAGACGCACTTCCGGGTTCAGGGCGGCGGGAACGTGATGACGTAACGGCACCGCCCGCGAGGCGTGGGGGCGGAGCTCCAAGCCGCCGGCGCCACCATCTTGACGCAATTTCCAAGATGGCGGCGGGGAGGACCGGGTCACGTGACACCGGCGAGGCGCTCGCTGCCGCCGGCTGTTGCCATGGCGACGGCTGCGGGGCCGCGCGCGGCCTCCGGGCTACGGGGCGCCGCCCCGCCCAAAAAGCTTCGCCCGGGAGCGGGGCCGGGGCCGGGGGCTCATGTCGTGAGGATCGCGATGGGAAAAGCGGCGGGCGATGCTGCGGTGCCCCGGCTCCATCCCTACCTGGGCACCGTGCCCCCGCCGGTCCCGTGGCTCCCCGCCCGGGCAGCGCTGTCGCCAGGGGGAGCCCCGGGACGCGCGACACGCACAGAAACTGAGGCAGCCGCGGTTATTCGCGGGCCCACAGGGGACTCAATGAAACAAAAGGCGGCTCAGTCACTTCCCATGGCTCGCTCTGGGTGTCAGTGCCAGCGCTTGGCTCTCCCTACAGCCTCCAGCCTTCATATCCCAATTGAAGGAGATACTGAGTATACCCATTACATCCTAATGAAGGAGAACACGGGTAGATCCCGGGTCGTGCAATGCCTTCTCAAGCTGCAGGAACTCCAATTCCACAGTCTCGGGCATCATTGAGAGGGGATCTCATCAATGCATATAAACATCTCGAAGGCAGGTGCCAAGGGGATGGTGCCAGACTCTTCTCAGTGGTGCCCAGTGTTAGGACAAGGAGCAGTGGCCGTAAACTAAAACACAAGAAGTTCCACCTCAGCATGAGGAAGAATTTCTTTACATGGAAGGTGGCAGAGCACTGGCACAGCTGCCCAGGGAGGTTGTGGAGTCTCCCTCCCTGAAGACATTTAAATCCCACCTGGACACGCTCCTGTGTCACCTGCTCCAGGTGACCCTGCCTTGGCAGAGGGGTTGGACTGGGTGGTCTCCTGGGGTCCATTCCAATCCTAACCACTCTGTGATGCTGTGTTTCTGGGTATCTGCACCCAGTGTTTCCCTGGGGGGGCCCTTCTCTGCTCTCTTCTCTCCAGTGTGCGGGTGTCTGTTTCTGAGCCACCTTTGAGCTTCTGCAGCATTCAACCATCCTTCAGAGATTGCTGAGGTTCTGCTACTTATCTCCTTTTTGCTTCTTTATCCTCAGATTTGCAAAACGTTTAAACCTGAATATAGCATCAGCACACTTCAAGCAGAAACTGAGAACACCGTAAAAGGTGTATTTGGTCCTGCCAGGTACTCAGCCAATGCAGAATTTTGTTTGTGAACATGACTGGAAACAGATGTGTAAGGAAAAGTGTAATAAGGCAAAAATGGGAAGAGACTTCACCAGGATATGCTGTGCATCTGGCGATTTGCAGGTTAAGGGCTTCCTGGTCTAGGACAGAGATGTAGCAGCAAATTATTACTTTCATTCAGTTTCCATGGTATCATTTTTTTCCACTTGATTTCAGCACAGTGTCTTCATAGCTGTTCCTCAGTAGTGGGTAGTGCTAGAGGTGATAAATCATCGTTTTGTTACCTCCTTTTGTCTTTGTTCCCCTTAAGTAGGAGTGGATAGAAGGTGCCTGCAATGGGAGCTAATTTTTTTCCTTCATCTTGAGGCTTTGATGGTGTGTGTGTGTGCTATTCCTTTGCTCATCACAGTAGTGGAGTTGGTGATCCCTAAATATGACATGGGGGCCAGATTAGTAAATATGTTTGTATCTCCAAAGGAAATCTTAGTGTTGGAGGACATGTTGCTGATCTCTATTGCCAACAACAGCACTATGCATTTTTAGGAAGTAAAAAATGGGAAATAAGCAAAACACAGACTGTCATCATTCATCCAAATGATCTTGGTGCTGTTCTGCTTGACCAGAAGAGCTTAAACAGCAATCCTGGAATAAGAAATAAGGAAACTCTAGTTTTTAACAATTAGAGCAGATACACTTCTCCTTCCACTCCATTTTGCATCCCCTACAGAAGTTTCTAGCAAAGCAAATGGGGTTTGCAGTTGCTGCACATCAGGGTTAAAGGCAGCATGCTTTCCATGGTATATCCTTATATGTCAGTGCAGTTAATTTTGTGCAGGAAAATTATTGAAAGCCTTTACATTTGACTCCGACCTGTATTTTTTGGTTTGCATTTTCTAGGATGTGTCTTTCATCGAAGTGTTACATTGAAATACTTTGAACACACTCTGCAAGTACTCCAGGGTTTGTGCTGCCTTCAAAGATGCTTTTGTGATGCAGTTTCCCCCTTCTCTCTGGTGCAGTGAATGCTGGCAGAGAGGTTTCACAGCTGAAAGCTGGGAAACGGAGCTCGGGGAATTACAGTGCCTAGTTGTGGCAGAATGAATTGCTTTCCCACTGACAACAGCAGTGTTCCTGACTGGACAGCAAGCTCTTGGAGTGGAAGAGCACAGAATTTATCTGCCTGCATCCCCCCAGAGTGGCAAGATCCAAGTGTACATCATATAGGGCATTTGTCATAGGAGGGAATGCCAGTTGCTTGAAACAAGTGAAAGGAGCAAATAAAAGCTGTGTGCTTTTACTGCTTTAAGGCTGAGATCTGGCTGCAGGATTTTTAGGCTCATCAGAACAGCCCTACTTCAGTGTATTTAAGCATCAGGCCAGCCTCTTGTGTTTTAAAGTGGTACTGTCTCTTGCCCAGTTTCTCATGGATCCCAGAGTCCCTATAATGTTGGAATTTATCAGTGTCCTATGGTGGTACTTGGCAAACAGCTTCAGCAAATTTCCCCAAAAACACAGGTGACAAAAGTTAGCTTGTTTGTTGGTTGGGGTTTTTTTTAACTCTCTCGCAGGAAATTCTCAGATTCATCCTTTTGATTTGCCGTGGCAGCTGCAGTGCTACTTCCCCAAACGTCAGCTGGGAAAAAATGTCTTTATTGTTCTGTTTCCTCTCAAGCACATCCTCAGTTCTCACCTCTCCCTGGAGAGCAAGGTTGTGCCAGCACTGCAGCCCAAAGTCGTGTCACTGCAGCGTGGTGTCGTGAGGCTTCCACAGCAGTGACTCAGTAATTGCAAGGGACTGGTCCTCTCGTCGGAAGTGTGGAGTGAGAGAGCTCATGGGACTGGAATGCCAAGCAGTGTGAGGTGGTTGCCACAGGACCCCCAAAATACTGCCTCCTGCAAACACACCCACGGGGATATAAGTACAGGTTATGGCAGCAGAGCTCAATGCAAGCTCAAACATGACGTGTGGAGCAAAGGAATCCCTCCCAACACTCAGGGCATTTTTGTTTCCATGGGGAGAACAGATAGCAGAAGATAGACACTGTAACAGAGGCTGTCCTTCCCTTGTGCCTGTGCTCAGCAGCTGATACAATGGATGTTGAATTCTAGGTGCTCTCTCAAGACAACTAATTTATTTAAGAATCACAGCGATTTCAAAATGTCCTATTTTCAAGCTCATTTTTCCTCCCTGCCCTGCTCAAACCGTGTCTTCCCCTCTGTCTGTTTAGTCAGAACTTGTACTCACAGACCTCGGGAATAGGTGCAGGTAAAGAAAAAAACAAAGAATGTATTACAGATTATCAGGGATGTTTTCTATGCTTTGGGAAAATAAACTTCATTGTCATCACTTATGTCCTCACAAGTACTCACAACAAAAGGGTTTCTAAGAGACAGAAAAAATTCAAAAATGATTGGAAGGGAGCCATCTTCAGTCATCAGACTATCACAAGCAGCACATAAACCACATCCTCGGAAGCTGCGAACACCCGAAACTGGTGTTTTGTTTCTGTTATCGTAGCAACGGCAAGTCTGAACAGCAGGATGTGTGCTCACAATGCACGCTCGTTATTTCTCATGGTGACTGTAACAAACTGCTCGTTATGAATAACCTTTCACCTCGTGAAAACCTGATTGTACTGATAAAAAAAAAAAGTAGTAAAAAAAAAAATGTATGTACAGATATGCGCCTCACAGAACAGTTTAATTATTATTCTATTCATTATCATCATTTCAGTGTTTCCATAGCATTTAAAAATAGAAATGAGAACAAGTCTCTCTCTCTCTCTCTCTCTCTCTCTCTCTCTCTCTCTGGCTCTCTCGTGTCCCTTCCCAGCCCATAGGTTAAATAGCTTGAGTCATCTATAGGGTGTGTGCATGGCCAGGGGAGCGGTGCCTTTGTACAGGAAGAAATTGCTGAGGACGAGAAGATGGAAAAACTGAGCAGGCAGCTGCCTGTGATAAGTCAGAGTTGAACTTTGCAGCTCACGTTCCACGTGGGTACAACACATACCAGCCCTGCGTGCAACAGCAGGAACTGCTGTCCCTCCACAGCAAAAACTCACTGATACTCGCTCCATGAAACAGCAGAACTAAGTAACAGCTGAAGAGTTACAATTACTGAAAGCCTTTACATTTGGCTCCAACCTCTGTTTTTAGGGTTGCGTTTTCGAGGATGTGTCTTTCCTTGAAGTGTTACATTGAAATACTTTGAACACACTCCGCAAGTATTCCCGGGTTCGTGCTGCCTTCAAAGGTGCGGTGGGAATGCCTTTAAAGCGATGGGAATGGGATGGGAATGGGAACTTGGAGCAGTGCAAGGGGGGATGCCTCAGGGGAATTGAAAAGCAGCAGGACAGTATCCCAATCAAATCACCTGCTGAAAAAAGTGCCTTGGCAGGGACAGGTTTGCCTTTGTGGATTGGTATGAACTGGGAAGGAGAGACAGCACGAGAAGCAAGGAGGTGTCAGTTTTTAACAATGGGAGGAGGAAAACTCCTACAAGTGATTATGAGGCTGAGATGAACTCTACAAGCATTTTTAAAAATATGAATAATGTAATTTTTTAAAATTTTACTGCATTTGGGGGGAGGAAGGGGTTGTGCAGTTCTCAGTGTTTTTTCTTTTGTTGTTGTTGTTGTTGTTGTTATGATACTGACCAGTTACAGCAGCATTATCTCAGCTCAGTGAGATATCACATTAAGAAGGTAGCAGTGAACTTGAGTGCACTTACAGGGATGTGTAGTAATTAATCAAAGAGTGGCACAGCTGGTCAGAAATATTCTTTTATTTTTTCTTTTTTTTGTCTTTTTTTTTTTTTTTTCATTTTGTAAAATACTTGAGTAGCATTCCAGGCCTCCACATTTTAGAAAGAAACAAAATGTAGATAGCTATGAAAAAAAAAAGCCGCACCAAACAACCCCCCCAAAAAATACACCAAAAATATATAATCTGTAGAACTTCATCATTATCTGTAAATGCAATGATTTAAAAGAATTAAATTTTCCTGGTATTAAAAACCCTATAAATTTCAAAATTACACCATTTTTTTTCCAAATGCCTTTAGATAAGATGACAAGCTTCTTAACCTGGATGAAATTCAGCAAGAAACAAGAGGACACATAACATTACTCAAAATTGAAGCTTAATTGTTATTGCCAGCTTCCCATCCACCAGCATTCATTCACTTGAAATCCAGCATTCCTTAGAAGGAAAGCAGGGGTGAGCCACTTGCACATGCCAGCAAAGAAAGGAAGATTCCCAGAACAACAATGCAGAATTTTCACCTCTAATTGTGTCCCATATTTCTGTGTATAGATCAGAGCTCAAATGAAATTCGGTATCGAGCTCCACCTGGGGCGTTTTTGCTTCTCCTCGTTCTGAGACGTTATCTGTGATGAATAAAACAGCACCACTACGAGGAGCAGGGTATTTGTGAAGTTGGGCACCAACAAGTAGGGATTAACCAGCACACTGGAAATAATGAACCTTGACAGATCTAGGGTTAAATACTTTAAAATTAGATCCTGCTGAAAGCCGAATCTTGTCTCTTAGCAACGGCCGCACGGGATGCGGCTGTCACTCAGAGGATGCTTCTCTGGGGAGCTCACATCACGCTCACAGAAAATGGGCTGTGATTGGGGCAAGGTGACATCATATTTTAAGGTAGCAGCCAACACGATTGCACTCGAGCTAATACCCAGAGATTTAAGGAAACATCTTCTCTTTTGAAACGGCTCAGCTCTGCCCACACCTCACCTGACCCAGGGAAGAGCCTGCGCCGAACAGCGGGACATGTCGGCCAGCACATCGCAGCCAAACTCAACAGGTGGAGTTTTCATCTTTTAAATTACTCAGAGCCAAAAGAAAAGCAAAATGCCTGCTATTTATGGAGGCCTGGCTGTATTCAGAGCATGGAAACCTCCACCAGCAGTTCAGAAAACATGCACAAAGCCAGTGAGAGAGAATAAAATGTACCCTTACTGAAAATAACCGAAAATTCAGTTCGCTGAGCTAATTTTAGCACTTATAACAACTGGAAACCTACTGGATTTTAGTAAGGAACCAAGACACCAAGTTAATTTAACTTAAAAAAAGCCTTTGAGGCACAAAATCTGTTTTTCAAAGTGATGCTGTATTAAGGTTGGTACAGGCACCCACAGAGATTTTTCTGAACACCTGCCTGGCAACTCTAAAGCACATAAGCACATCAGAGCATCTGAGGCTGGTCTGAGAGAAACCAACCTGCATTTTTAAGTATGAAAATACCCAGATTCCTAACTGCTATCAGCACCTCTGGAATGGATACAGAAATTGGGTATTCAGTCCAACCTAGTACACTGCCCATTAGCGCTTGGAGAGCCAAGGTATCAAGGAAATGGAGATTATGGCAACCAGCATAAAAGCAGCACTCAGGTAGACATACCTAGATTTAGGAAACTGGAGGTCCTTCTCTGAACATTGAAAGAGCACAGACAGATCCTTCTTTCTTTATTTTGGGCAGGCTGTGCCAAAAAGTCGCTCCTGGTTGAGCAGGAAGGTCACCAGGAGGGATCACAAAGATCATGACAGATCTCATTAAATCAACTTCCAGGTCGTGAACTACCAAACTTCCTGCTGACTGGGGCCTCACCATTTGTCAGTGATGGAGGAGAACAAAGATAGGGACATGTTAGTTGATAATAGGATTAATTAACTGCATGTGACCAGGTGAAGGCCATGCAGGCAAATGTGCTGCAAAGGCAGGGAAATATTAAGGCCAGGTTTCAAAGTAAAGCACTCCAGAAGAGTGGTTTTCACTATTCTCAGGCACGTGCCAGCAGGCTGACTTGAGTCTGGAACTGAGGTACAGAAAAGTGGTTAAGAGGAATGAAGATCATGTCTTCCAAATGGAAAACAAATAATTCTGGTTTGTTTAACAAGTCAAGAGTCTAAGGAGGGAAATGATTGCTTTTGTACTGATGCAATAGGAAAATAAACACGCCGCTGTTTAACGAAGAGCTGTTTAAATGAACCCTGGCAGAGGGTAGGTAGTAATTTCATGTCAGCACTAAGTAGTTTACTGCAGTAAGAGCAGGCAGCTTTCAGGGGAGCCTTCTGGAGGAAAGGGGAGAAAAAAAAAAACCCAACCAATCTGAAGACCAAAAATTCAAGCAGAGGTGCTATTGCTTCACCTTCTCAGATGCAAGAACAACCCTCACGGGTAAAAACAGGGAAGATTTTTATGGTTAAATATGCTGGGAGAGTTCACAGTAACAGCATTGCTGGACTACTATGTAATTATCTCTAAGCTACATGTATTCACTCTGACTGCTCAAAATAAGAACTCTTACAGGTACCTGTAACCTCAAAACCTGTGAAAGAGTAAGCATAGTCCGTGTGAAATTTAGACAACCATTTTTTCCAAATAAATCTAATCTATTAGGTATTTCTTCAACAACTGTCCTTAAAATACAGCTGGTGTAAGTGCATAATTGCTTCAGTTAATGCTTTATTTTTGAGAGTTGTGGCTCCATACAGAGGATAATTTCCAGCAGAGTCATAACAGAGGAAAACACTCTTGGGAAATTTAACAATGAGCTCAAGGTTCTCAGCATAATATAGTGAGTAACAATTAGAAAGGTATCATTAACATATGATGCATGGCTGTGATTTTGTCCAAACTAATTAGAGCAGTTGTTCTCTTATTAGTCTATTAAGATGAACACTAAATCAAATATATTAATAGTGCACATATATTCTGTAATGTGTGGTTTAAATTTTGTTAGATACAGCAATAAAACAAGTCTTTGTTAACATCTACTGTTATCACTTCACATACTGAGAAAGTTGTATTGTCATCAGACCCTAAAGAGCAAACTCGACTTGGTGACACCAGTGGGTTAAACAAATAAAAGTACAAGAGATGGACCAAAGTCTGCTTTTAATAGAGATAAACATCATGTCGTGTCTTGTTTTCCTCCTCTGGTGCTTCTGCCTCTCAGGCACTGGAAGGGCACATGCCATGTGTGTGCATTTGAGAGAAAAGCTGGCCCAGGAGCAGCAAGCTGAGGTAAATAAAATGGGATGGGGAATATTATTCCTGCTATAAAGAGGGGTCATTCCTACCTGTGTGCTTTCCATAAGGCCTTCTGTATAAAGAACCAACAGGCATCATAAATCACTATCTAGAGAAAGTAAACACTGAAAACAAACCCAAACAAGACCTATGCTGCTTTATCCAGGGACTCATTTTTTAAATTACCTGTCCTGTAAATAGGCTGTTGATCTTTGAGTCTCACCCAAGCAACTTGGCCACAGCAATACAGACATAGAACAGCAAATAATCACAGGTGTTTCATCAGCAAAAGACTCAAGTTATTTCTGTTTAAACAAGTGCTTTGCACAGGAGGGCAGAAGTTACGCAGCAGGGTTTCAACAATACCCAAGATGTCAAAACATTCCTTAGGTTCCAGGCTAAAGGGTGAAATCTTGGCCTTAATAAGATGCTCTTCAAACATTAGGGGCCAGCTATGGCTGAATGTGACTGTAAGCAAATCCTGCTATGGACTGAAAGCTATTTCCCAGATGACTTCCACATGCATGCAAACATCTTAACCAACCCACATGAATGACACATTGGGCTTTTTACACTAGTCCAGTCTCGTGGAAGAAGTTTAAATGGGAAGGTGGAATAGTCAGCACCATCCGAGACCAGAGCCAGGGACTGCAGACAAAGAGAGAACACAGCGCTTTCTGTTTGCAATGCTGTTTATTTTAGAAAAGCCCCTTTGATCATCTGAATGAAAAATGTGGGCAGAAAAGTCACAAATGTTATAAAACAAAGTTTATTCTGCAATATTTTGTCATAATGAATTGCATCTCTTTGGTAAAAATAAAATTTATAAACATTTTAATTAACAGAGATTAGCATACAAAAAACTAAACTTTTGTAAATCGTCTTTAAAACGGGTAAAGGACTAAACCAGAGGAAAAAGGGTTAGAATTGGTCACCTACTGGCAAAATTATTCTAAACAAACCCAAGGACATTGCTTATGCTACATTAGAAACAAGCTAACGGGAATGGTTTAAAAACAACTCTGGTTCATTTGATCAGAAAGCATTCTTACAATTCACTTTTAAATAAATAATAGTTACAATGAATTGGCAATTATAAAATGTTTTATATCACTATATGGCAGTAACATAATACTTTTAATTATGCACTTTTTAGTTTGAAGAAATGTACATTTATAAAACAGACTTGATAATGGCACTGGCAGTTAGGTGTGAAGAATGTGCTTTAAGATAAAATAGCAGGTGCAACATTTAAAATATTCTACCTTTTCTTCTCAATAAATATTTTGACCACACCATTATTAACGTGTATGAGTATACTTTGCTTTAATTAAAGCTTGTACTTTTCAGGCTGATGAAAAGTTGCAAACCACAAAACTTTCATTTTACAGTTGGATTTAAAAACATTTGATGTGACTTCTGCGGATCAGTAATTTAGGATTGGAACCTGAAAAGCCAATGTAGGTTTGTACAGCAATCACATCAGATTTACCCTGAACAGAGCAACCCACCGTGTACACAGGTCTCATACACTTCTTCACTGCATTTAAAGAACTGAATGTGGTTCATTAATACTTTTCTTGCCAAAATTTATCCGAGTCAACCATTGGCATCAACATTTTACATATGTCACTAAAAAAAACCCCAAAGCCCAACAATTAAAATAACTTTTAATTATACTCCATTTATACTATATACACCAGGGTCTCTAACTGAGGTGGCAAACAAACCCGAACCCAACAGATATGTAAGAGAAAGGAAGGGCAGCTCTTCTCCCACTGCCAAGAGAGGTGCTCCACACCTGAGCTGTCAGCCTTTGCTGCCAAACGTGTGGGCAGAGGCCTGGGACAACACAGTGGGACAGGTCAGGGGCACAGCTCATCTGCCTTCCCCTTTGGAAGCAGAGAGGGAAGACAGCAAAGCAGGAAGAGCAGGAAGAGCACGGCCCTGCCGCACCACTGTGTGTCCCAGGGAAAGGCTGCTCCCCCCTTCCACCATTCCAGTTCTCCCAGGCCGACAGCTGTAAGGATGGATGGGATGCAGCCTTCTCTGCTAACTGCTGATTAGTAACTGGTTTTCACTGGTCATTGCACATGGTGATTAAATGCATTGTCAGCATCCCAATCCTTCAGGTATGCTGAAGTCATTGTCACCAGCTTCAGGGTTAACAGCAGCACAGCCACGCTCCTGGTAAGTATTAACCTCCTCAAATTTTATCTGAGGCAAAAAATAATTCAGAACCAAATCAAACCATGGAGCTGACTATGACCAAAGCTTCCAGAATACCTGGACCTTGACCCAGCTCTGGAAGCTACAGAAAACTGCAACCACTTCAGCAGGAGCCAGGCAGCACCCCTCTTCAACAGTGTAAAACTGAAATCATGGCACCGAGCAAAACCTCAGGCTGGCTCACAGTATTTCTGTGTATCTAAATCCTCCTTTTCACATGGACACAAGCTCTGCCCTTTGCAGTTTTCCATGAGAGTTCAAAAGCAACCCATGAGCAAAAAGCAGTTCCACCAAGCACTCACATCTTCAGCTCCTGAAATCCTAAGAACCACTGCGTTGGTACTTAATTTTGCTTTAAACAGCGAGTTTTACCCCTTCTACCCATCAGTAACACATCCAATATCAGATCTAATTGGCTAATGCAGCACTTGTGATAGCCAGAAGACACACACACGTCTGCACACACGTTGCCCTGTTACAGGTGTAGGCTATCAGGTGCTCACACAAAGCAGGAATGAAGCAGAGTATTTTCCTTCCCTTTCAAGAAATAAAACAAATCATTCTTAAAAATGAATTGGAAAAAGAAAAAACAAAAAAACCCCAGAAAACCAACTTTTTTTTTCTCTCCTAGTGTTTGTGCTTTAAATTCCAAAACACAAAAACCTCGAATACTTCAGGCTTGATCCAACAGCCACTGAGTCAGCGGGAGCACCACCGTTGTCTTCAAGAGGCACTGGAATGGGCCCTCAGAGCAACAGACCTTCAGCAGCATGGCTGTGTTTGCATTGGAAGCAGGCAGTTTAGGACAGGATTCATGAAGAGAATGACAAATAAAGGAAAAAAAAAAAAAGAAAAAAGGGGCAAAAAAACCCACACTAGTCTAAGAAAGGCATTCAAATAGCCAGGAAAATACTCCCTTAGGGAAACGTTAACTTTTGGCTGAATCCAGCACTGTTTTCAACAGTGGGCATTGGTTTCCTAAGTGGCTCTGCTCCTAATTTTCACCCAGCTTGCCCAACACCTGATGGAAGCAGTAGCTTCACGTTGGTGAGAACGTTTATGGCACATCATGCTACCTTTTCAGCAACAGCAAAGATGACCTTGGATAGCTGTACACAATTCTGCAACATACTTAAGGCATCCTTGCATGTACAGTACTGTTAAAACCCACTCCAACAGAACTGCTTACCCATTTCTGAACAGAAAATTAAAAAAAAAAAAGGCATCATCTACAGGAAGATGTAAGCAATCACCACTGATTTTAAAAGAAAAATAGGGATAAACTTCAACATACCACGAAACATTTTTTGGCTGAAGGATGTCTAGGAACTATTAAGAGATTCTCTTATTGCAAAATGAATTTGAATCCTTTACATGGAAGTCAGAGCCCTTAGACAGAACAAAATTCATCTCTGCAGATGGGGCCAGCAGAGACGTAAGTATGATCCACAGTGTGCATCTGAACAAACATGTCTCTGAAAAAAAATAAAGTCAACTATTGAAAAGAAAAAAAAATTAAAAAGTGATCATTAAGAAGTATGCTTTCAGGTTTTCACAAGTCATGCATATCTTCTAATTTGAGAAGATTAAATATTTTCTTTTTAGGTGGTGATTTAAAAATAAATGGCTAAATTATAGTTTGCGCCAAAATAAAAAAAAAAAGCAGTGAGTCCTCTTATGGCTTTGATCTCCCTTGTGAAGGGCAAAAGTAGAAGAGTATTGCCACAATTAAAAAAAATATATGTATATATTCAACACTGACAAACACATTATTTTTTCCTTTGCTTGTGACAGTGGGTCTTTGCAGTACTTATTAAGGAACTCAAGCACGTTTGGATGCCAGCAAGGTGGAGCAGAGACCCTGCTGCTTCCTTCAGCTCCTCATCGATTTCCTGACACAACTCCTCGAGTACTTTCTTGCTGGGCTGACTTTCCTTAGAGGTATCTCCACAAGGTTGGGATGCATAGCCACTGTCTCCCAGAGGATCGTCTTCATAGTCCACGTCTGTGTCCACCTCGCTGTGAAAGCCCTCGCTGCCGTCGCTGCCGTCGTGGCTGCTCTTGGAGATGAACTCGTACACCTCGTCCAGGGAGGACAGGGAAGACACGCTGGAGCGGGATGCGCAGCGCTGGGAGCCCATGCTGCTGGCACTGTAGTTGTGATCCTCGTTGGGATCAATGTTGGTGGCCGCGGAATCGTTCTCCTGCAGGTTTATGGAGCTGGCAGGGTTGAACGCGCTGCCGTAGCTCCTCTTCTTGGGTGTCTTCAGAGGCTGAGGTTTCTCGCCTGTGGAAAACAAGACGTGTCAGTAGGCAAACGCTCCAGTGAGATCACCTGCACCACGAGCACACTGTGGCTGGCTGGCTGGCTGCAAGGGAAGCTGAATGCCAGCATTGAAAGTCACAATGTGCCTGTTACTGTCATCCACAGAGCAAAACAGTCTTCAGCTAATCACAACCAAAAGCTACAGGAACAGAGAAGTAGCCAAGAAACTCTTCTTATCATCTAGCACAGAGAGGGCAAGGATAGAACTTTGCAGAAAAAGTCAAAATTAACTGGGAAAAGAAAAAGAAGGCGGCTTCTAATAAAACTCTTGCAATGCTATCTGAAAGAATAATTAAACCAGAATTACTTCTTGACTGCTCTTACTGCTTAGGAACTAGACCATACTTGTTTCCTGAAATTTTATAGAGAAAGTATTTAGCTACTGAGTAAGGGATAAAAATGAGTAAAATGGCTTATGCTTACAGTCCAGCATCCCTTGTTGAATGGAAGTATTTAACAGCATCATTGCAGTAGCAGCATCAATATCAGATTCTGTGAAGCAGAAGCAGCAAAATGTTAGAACTCAGGTAAGCCTGACAAGATGAAGTCTCTAAAACATACAAAGAATATATATATATATATACACACACACACATATATATATATTTGCCTGTACTGGCCTACAACAAAAAGCAGAGGTGAGGGGAATGTACAAACTCAGATAAAGCATGACCCCTGCACAGCTCAATACTGTTCCAGATCAGTCTCATACCTTAACTATGACATTCAAAAGCTGAATTCTCACGTTGCACTCACCGAAGCCAAGAATCAGTGACACAATTAGACATTCATGTGACAATGCTGTTGCTATACTTAACAAGTGCCTTTTGTTTGTACCAGTTGGGAGAGAAAGATTAGACACATGGCACAGCAAAGCACCTCAGCAGCTCCATACCCTGGCTGTGTGAATGTGCAAGGCTGGGAACAGCCGTGCCCATTAACGCAGCACTAATTCAGCACACCTCCCTCCTCCAGCAGAATTTTCCACACTAGTAAGCCAAACGGAAGAAATTGAGACTACAAGGGGGGAAAGGGCACTGAACTGCTCAGTCTAGAAAGCAGGGGGATCTAAATAATAAACAGGCACGTAGAAAGGTTGAGGTGAACTGTGGCACTGTCAGCTGCAGGGAGAAGCACTGCTGCAAAATGCCATCCTTTGCACAGTAGATTGCTTACATTTCTGAAAGGCACCTTGAGAATAACAGGGCAAAGAGTGACATTTCTAACCAGAACCAGGTGAAAGGGAAAAGAAACAAGCACACCTTTCACACTCTTTTCAGGACATGCTCGTGCCCTTTAAAGAAGAGGATACCCAAGGTCTTCCTTGGCTCACTTCTGCAATGGATGATGAATACTCCTTATACAGGACAGAAATATGTATGGTGGGCTAACCGGGCAAAACAGGAGCAAAGAGATGGTGAGCTCTCACAAGAACCTGGGTGCCTGAGAGCAAAAGATCACATCTGAGGTGTAGGTAGGGATGTACATAAGTATGAGCAGTGAGTGGAGAACAGGGTTGGAAGACAATGTGCTGGAAGGGACCAGCAGCAAGCAGAGCAGGCTCTCAGTTCTGCTGAACTGGAACTGTGGGGAGAACTGCTAAAGTGAAGCACCAGCAATATCATTTCTGATAGCATTTGTTGTCTTCCCCACATTACGGGCATTAATTGTATTACTGAATTTAAGGGGAGGGTAGTACTGGGAGGGGGACTGCAGAGTTGCCAGCGTGGCTTCCTTATCTTAATACATCTCCCTAACTTCAGTCCTGCTCAAAGAGAAATCTGAAGAACATGGCACCTTGGGAATGTTGTACCAACACGGGAAGGAGGCTGAGCTGCTGTTTCCAACAAGGGTTATAAAACATACACATTTTCCCCCCTTGCTTTCCATGTCTTTCATTTTAAACCCAGCATGCTTTAGGGTCTGCCCCATTGTACTTATGCGATTTTTTTTTCCTTCTGCTTTGGCTTTCTTTGGCAGGAAAAAAGCCCCTGAATTCATTGGTTATATGCACTCAACTGACAAAAAGTCAAAAAATAAAGCATGAAGAATTACTTTGCTCCACCAGTGCAGTCAGAAAGTGAAATATTCCCATTCCTTACTTGCTATCCCAGACATTTTATTTTATCATCTGATGTTGGTATATAAGCACCACCTTGTCAAAATGACAAGCAATCGGAGGCATTAATGCAGTGCAGGATTACTACCTACAGAGAGTATTTCTGCACCTTAACACCCCCAAAGAAAGAGGAGAGGCAGCTCTGCAGTGGCTTCCTAGCTGTGCTCTGTGTCACTGATAATGTGCTTTGGCTTCACTTGTGATTGCTCTTCTCAACAGAGCAGTACTTCCCAAATTCACGCTTCTCCAGCAGAACAGCTAAGGAAGCACCTTATTCCAAGGAATTCTGTTCATCTGCACAAGAGCTGCCCTATGGGACCCCAGGAACATGAATGGCTTGCCTCTAATGCCAGAGAAACGCTGAACAGGCTCCCCCACATGCAGGAACTAAATGATACCAGATACCATCATTATTTTGGCACCTCTGGTGTAGCTAATTGGAAGAGGCAACATCAGACTGGCAACCTCCAAACCTGTCACACCAGCAAAATCATTAGGAGGAGAGGGATTTCTTGTGTTCTCCAACGAGCCCTGAGAATCCCAGATCCAGCAGCCCTGCAGCAGCCAGCCAGCCAGCCAGCCAAGGAATGTTTCCCTGCCACCCAGATGCCACCCCAGAACCTCCATCTGGGTGCATGGTGATCATCACCTGTGGGCCAGGCAGCTACAAGGTCTCTAAAATGCCTTGGCTTTGCTGCCTAGCCAAAGTTGCTGGTTTGTGGCCAAAAACTAAAAGCAACCTTCTCACCTCTAAGCCTACTGAGCCAGCAAAACCCACTTGGGTAGTGCCTTTCACTATCCTTCTGAAAGAGCTTTAGCAACACTCCTCTGCAACACATTTGGTTAGATTCAGCTTTTTAAAAATTGAGTACTGTTCACTTTTCAGCACTTAAAAGCCAAAATTATCACTTTTGTCCAGGACAAGGTTTCAATATATTCAGCTTTATTAGTGAGGTGCAAGAGCTGTGCTCAACTGGCTCCTTCAAAAGAAATGCTGCAACCCCCAGCACACTTTCTAGCTCCCTCTTGATATCACAAGTTTTACACACTAACATTTGCTACCTTTGGTTCTCAGTTCTTGGTCTCCAACAAATGTTGTATAGAGATGTGCAGCTTTCAGATTCATTTTCTACTGAACTATTCATTAAGTAGGTCATACTTGGCAGTGATGCATGTACTGACTATTTTTCTGTCAGAACAAGATGGCCCCAATTACACCTTGAAATTCACCTTATGGATTTAAAATTAATACACGAGTAGCTGATACAATACACAGGCTTTGTACTACATCTGGGATTTTTGTCATCTAGCAGACCCTTCAGAGCAGGGACAGAGATAACATCAGCTGGACTGCAGTACCTGCTTGTGACCAAAACCAGGGGAGGAGAGTGAAAGAAAATTCAAAGTTTACCTTTGAGAGATCGGCCATGATTCTGCTGAAGGACTGAAGTCAGGTAGTGAGGGGATGATGACCTACTGAAAAAGAAATTCAACAGCTCAAAGCCAAGCCCTGATTAGGCAAATGATTTGTACAAAGTACAGCAGACACAATATCACAGAAGGGTAAAAACAAAACCAACCCTATTCACCACAGGAAGGCAAGCAATTTCTGGTGCCCTCAGTAGATGGCTTGACACTCACTGGTTCATAGTTTGTGTAGCACTATTTAAGCCATCACCAGCATTTGGAAAACACCTCCAAACACATATTTAGCAAAAATCTTGTCGGCAAGAGGTACTGACTTACACATTTTATGTTTGTGCCTAGAGGATTTTAACCAAAGATATGTATTAGCACATAAAACCTACATGTGAACAAAACGTTAGCTCATACAGGGATGCTCAGAGGACAGGTAAGGACCAGCTGTGTTCATTTGCTTTTCCAAACACTGGTGGGAAATTAACAAAACCAAAAAGTAATAGGCAAAAATAAAAAAAAAAACAAACCAACAAACCAAGACACCTGCTGATTTTAAAGTCACCTGAAGCTCGACTGTTTTGGTGATGCTATCCAGGGTGGTTTTTCATAATCAGACCAGCTTTGCACCTGACAAAGTACCCTTAAATCCCTCACAAAGTTAAGGGCAAGTTAAAGCTTTCACGTTTTTTTCTCTGCTACACACCCAGCCCTAATTATTCAGTTTATTAGAAATATATTAGCGAGCAGTTAGAAGTAACTACAACAAAAATAGTACACACTATTAAAATTGCATGAAATGTAGCAGTGTGCATCTTTTATAGTGCTGCTGGAACAATCTAAAGGGTGATGACAGAATTTTCAAGCCCAACCTGCAAGAGAAACCTCAGCTGAATGGGAAAAATGTGCAAAACTAGGATTCACTGTCTGGTATCTTTTCTCGTAGCAGCCATGGAGCACAAAGGGAACAGATCCAAAAATGGGTGGGGAAAAACAAATTAAAAATAAAGTAATGGTCCAACCCAAAATGGCTGGCTTTGCAGCCCACAGATCCACTGTACAAAGAGATGCCAAACATCTTCATCCTTTTGTCTAAGCTCGGATCCTTCAAAAATCATGTCCACATAAAGCTCCCCCAGAGCAAATTAATGCCTGGTATTGATTAAGACAAGCCAAGCATAAGGTATCTGCAGGATGAGGGCTGTGGCTGTCCCCAGAGCTGTAATTCATGTAGCACTAGAACCAGAATGCAGCCAGGGGCTTCACAACGACTTGTTGAACAAGCTGTGCAGAAATAAAATGCATCAGGGATGCCAATCATCTATGATAATACAAATTTCAGTGTCACTAGACACAGATTACAGTTTTGGAAAGCTTCTGCTCCAAGTAACAGCTTAAATTTTATTTTAAAATCATGCTGAATGATAGGCATACTCCCTACAAACACACTGTAAAACAATCATGAACACCAGCCTTCCCACAGAAAAATTCAGAGACTGTCACAGCTGAATTCTAGGATCACTCTCTGGATAAATTTGGACAGTATTTCCAGCCTCTCTACAGCTGTACCTCTGGGCTTCCTCTCTCTCTACAACAAGGCAGATCCTTGGGGGCCCTTCCCCAAAATTAGGCCAGAATTTAAATCAAATCCAAGCATGGAAGGGGGAGAAAAACAAAATCTGTTTTCCTGTGTGTGATGGAAAGTCACATAAATGTTTTTTATTATTGAAGGAAAATAAACCACCTTTCATTAGGGAGCAGTTTGGTATCTTAATATGTTGTTTCTTATTTTCTTGTACTCATAAATACAAGCACTGCAAAACCCTTCCCGTGTTGAAGTCAGTGGGAATTTTGCCATGTGGCTTCATTAGATCCAGGATTTCCTTGTAATTGTTGGCAAGTATGACTAGTCCTTCAGTAAAGGGAAAAAAAAAAAGTTACCAAAAACAACAGCTTCAAATTAAAATCCTGATCCTCCAAGTATTTCAGCATGCAGATGAAAAGCCTCCTTCCTTACACCTAATTTCAGTATGTAGCATTTATTCAAGCTAAGTAAACCACACTTAACACAACTTCAGCTGGACTAATCTTGGAGACCCTGGAGATTTTAAAAGCTTAACTGGTCAAGGCTCTGAACATCCTGCCCTAAGCTGAGTCTGTCTCGATCCTCTGCACCTCTGGCAGACCAGACAATGTCCAGAGGTCCCTTCGCATCTGTATTATTCTCCACATTTTAAAGTCTGGCTGTACTAACACAGGCAGAGTATTGAACCTTTCAAGGACCAAACCTTCACTTGAGCTGTACCCAAAATCAGAAGTCCAAACCCTCACACAGAGACATTAAAGCCTGTAAAAGCATTATCCTCTAGAGCCCAGTCAGTCAGTTCAATAATCTTTATTCCCATAAACCCCAAGCAATACCGCCAGTCATCTCATATTTTCCAATCTGACTATTTCTTAATACTTAAATGTTTCAGGGTTATTTTAGTAATGCTCCCAATTCCAACAGAAAGCTGGAAAAAGGGATACTTCTGCCTGGTTTGTTCCATCCCAGGATGGCCCTGGGTTGGAGAGAGACCAGAGACAACTGGTTTTATCTTGTGGGTTACAAGTCCCATGGGACAAGCCCATGCCACAGAAAAATCTTCAGCCCCGAAGGCTTGCACAGGGGTGCCAGCTCCCAGGGTCAGTGTCCTGTTGGACCCTGAGAAACATCTGCTCAGCATTATCAGTCTTACATCCTGCTCCACGAATCCCAGCTCCTCCTGTTTGTTAAGAAAACTCCTTGCAATAAGGTTAAGGCATAGGGCAATGTACAGACACCTAAATTACTTCTTATCTCACCCAAATTCTTTCCTGAACTAGACAAACCAGCCACATGCCTCCCTCAGAACGTGCTTCTCTGCCTTCTGTCCTCCTCCTCCTCCACAGGCTGACCCAGCTACTGCACCTCTTCCTCTACTCAGGACACACGAGGTTGACTTCAAATTCTCCAGAATCTATTGCCTAATCTTAAAACTGTGTTGGTAAAGAAGTCCTGGTTTCAGAAGGCTTGCATGCCCCACCTCAGAGAACGTTTCTGGCAAAGGCTGTCTTTTCCATCCCTGCTGCAAAATGCTCTTAAACAACCCCAGAGAGAAACAACCCTCTCAGGGCAGCCTCTCTCAGCACTTCAGACTGTGGAAAAGTTGATTGTTTTCGACAACAGCACAGAATAGATACATTTTATATCCAGACAAGTGACGTCCAGGAGAAGACACCCACCTACTTCAAAGAGCAGCACCAGGTACCACCCTAGGACAGTCCTGCTGGATTGTGCTTGAAAGAGGATTTTGTTCCAGTTCCTAGGACTGCCTGCCCTCTTGGAGAAATTGGGCTCTCCAGAAAGCAGCCAGCACACCCCTGACCTTCTTCTTTTAAACTCTCCCACAGTTAATAGGAGACTTGGACACGCCCCAGATGTGCCGTCTGGGAAGCCTGAGCTCATTGCATCTCCCCACCTCATCCAGCTGGTCTCACCTAAGGCCCACTCAAATTCTGCTCTCATGGCAGCAGACAACAGCACTTCAACACCCTCTGCTGCCTGGAGCAACATAACCACATGTCCTGCTCGGATGAGAACATTCACCTACCTGGGTGGCGACGCCGGCGGAGTATAAAATGCAAGTGCTGAGGAAAAAGGCTGTTTTTTCAGTGCTTGGACAAGATTAGGTTTATATTTTGGGTCAACACACCACAACGACCCTTTTCCATTCACCTGCAACAAAGAAACGTGGCAAATTAGAAAATCCAGGACCAGGCTGTTAACAGTCCTTTCTAATTTAATATCCCCCAAGTTGCAGCACAGTGCAGTGACTGCACGTAGGCATGCACCACTGCACAGCTGATGCACAACATCTGCACACAGTTCCACTGCCTGCATGGAAAGCTGATGCTCCCAAAAATGAGAAAATGGTCCCCAAACCCTCCTTATACACTATGGAAGCACTCATCTTGCAAGTTGGGATAGCACCTCCAAAATCCCTTCTCTAAAGCCCCATTCCCACTCCCATTTGTCCCCCACATGCTGTAAACCTTATTTTAACACTCGTTAAACAGAGCTGTGAGTTTAGGGATCTGTCCAGGCACCAGCAAACTGGTCAGCAATCTTTTCTGCAACAGGTTTCTAGGTAAGAAACCAAAGCACCTTTCTCTTTGTTTAGATATAGACACATACTCATTTAGCTTCACATCACCCTGGAAAAGGACCTTGCTCAATGCCGAGCTACAAAACAGATTAGTCCCACTTTTTCAAAATCTGAAAACCTAATGAATGTGTTTTTGATG
The DNA here is from genome assembly GCA_013398055.1 of Ifrita kowaldi. Lineage (NCBI taxonomy): Eukaryota > Metazoa > Chordata > Aves > Passeriformes > Cinclosomatidae > Ifrita > Ifrita kowaldi. Next base: position 110,504 of record VZRS01001374.1, read on the forward strand.
CACCTAACAATGTAAGCACCCCTGTGCTACTCATTCTTGATACTAAATTTGATATGTTGAAACTTAAGAAAGATAAAGAACCTCTTGCTCCTCTCAAAGGTTTCTTCACAAATTCACTAAAAAAGAACCTATTTTTTTGAGCCTGCTAGTTCTTGAAACTTAAAGAAAAAAAATTAAATAGGAAAGTAAAAAACAATTCTATAATCACTGACCTGACAGATCAGCTAAAAGCTCTTCACACAGCACCAAATTTTTTGGGGAAAACAGATGCCACAGAAATGGAAATGTACATGGCTGAAGGATGGGGCAGCTGTACATCTGAACAGTAAAATCCTTCTAAAGGGTTTTTGGGGGCTAAATATCAGAGAAGAAACCCAAGCTTCATGGAAAAGCTCCTGTGAGACCACAGCTGCCAGCTGGCCTCCTCCTGCCAGTATTGCAGGGGCAATAATACCAATTTCTGGATGGATGCTCCTTGACTTACTCTAGACTGAAAAGGACTCACAAAGCATGTAAGTCTGTGATTCTATTTAAGTCACAGGGGCTTTCTGAGAAGAGGAAATACCTTGCTATCAATAGAGAAAAATCAAGCCAGGGAGAGCCCCAGCTGAGAAAGAGATACAGCTCTGCAACTGTAGCTGAAGCCACTGCCTTTAACAAAGATCTCTGAGCTGCTGCATCTCTCTAAGTTATTTTTTTAACCTGAATCTTCCTCATATTCATCTTTTCATGCTAAAACTGAGCACGGCCTGTAAGATACTTAGCAAGAATCTTACTGTTAATTAATAAACAGCCATGGTGGCGGACTGGATGATTTAGCCACCTAGGTACTAACAGGGGACATCCTCCCAGCTGGCTCTATCCACCTATCAGTGACAGACTTAAACCCTGATCCTCTTCCTGCACCTCTCCCAGACCCCTTTCCCCAGCACCCCAACCACGCCCAGCTGGCTTTTCTTTGTCCCTCCCTTTCATAGTTCTGAGGCTGTTGCCCCCAGGGAGCAGCAGGAACTCCCCCGATCAGCAAATCACTGCTTTATGCCGTTTTATCTACTACTTTATCTACTTTATCACTTTAGGTGAGCGCTTTCGCTTCACGCCTCATTCAGTTCAGCAGCTGGGGGTTAGTTTCCCTCTTTCATCTTCCCACCAAGGTACTCCTCCAGTTTGCTGCCCTGACAACATAACACAAGGATTTTGGGTGGGTATTGCAACAGCAAGCTGAACCCGGGCACACCCCGAAGCCATCCAGATACTGACAGATCCAACGCAACAGGCAGTAAACAGGGTGACTTCTTCTTTGGGTCATGGGTAATGTGAAACCACACTTCCACCCACCTTGGGAGATACTAAAAGTAGACATTGAGAGAAAGAGATGATGGGGCTGCTCCTGTGCTTTGCTTGCCCCCTCTGCTTAGCAAAGACAGGCGGTAGAAGTCCAGCCCAGGTCTGAAATTAAGTGTCATGTGTTAGGGGAAAGCCTGCCCCAGCTGGAGCTGGAAATGCCCCAGAACCAATACCCAGCTTTAAAACATGTCAGAACAAACTGTGCCACTTCTCCTAGCAAGGACTAATTCAGGACACTCTAAAATACTAAACTGCCTTTGGAGGTTAGTATTTCACATTAACAGTGAGGCAAGCGTTGGAATGAAATGTAGGTGTAACTTTTACTGAAGATCTAGAGAAAAATCCCTCCAGAGCCAGTGAAAAGAGGCCACCAGGCTCTTCTTACTCTGCAATTCAAAACAGGGGCAGTCATATGGTTCTGAGATTAGCTTTTGGTCTATCATCTTTTCTGCATCTTTCTAACGTTTCTAATTTGACTTGCAGGATTTTATCTGGGCAAGAATAAAGGAAAAGAAATAATTCCTACGTTTTGAAGCATTGGAGCTATTTTGTACAGACAGTAAATTTCAGGGCTGGATTACAGAAATGTGGGTTGGAAATGAAATGCCTCCCATGATCCAGCCTTATCCTTTACTACCACAGTCCCCCACCAGCCCAGTGAGTAAAGCCCAAGGAGCAACCAAAGCAGAGCCACTGGGCTGGTGCTGGTGGCTCAGGCTCACTGCAGAGACACATCCCCGTGCTGCAGAGAGCTGTCCATCAGCTTCAGACCTGGGCAGCAGTCCTGGCTCCATGAGGTATGGACAGTGCTCACCAGCTGCATCCACCTGAGCACCGTGAACCACCAGAAAATACTGTCTGTGTGGAAGGAAGCATGTAATATATTCACCAAAAGGTTTACCAGATAAAAGGCATCTCTCTCCTATCTCTACAGGCTTATAGATGGGACCTGCCCTGCTCTTTGCCCAAATACTTGAAAAGCTACACAGATTGTTTATCACCATCTCTTGACAAAAAAAAAAAATAAAACAACCCAACCACAAACAAACAAACACGTAAACCACTACCAAGAAGAGGAGGTTTGTTGAAGATATTCAAGCCCTGTAACCCCCAGCCTCTAGAGGAAACAGTGGCAAGGCCACATCCATGCAAGCAGGGGCCTGCCAAACTGATGTTTCATTTGGATGCTGATCCTGCCTCCTCACAGCTCTTCACCTCAGCATCAATTAATGAATAATACCCAATGCCACAATTGTAAAACCAAGTCTAGCAAAGAGCAGGGAAACTCTTCATGGCTTTCAGCCCCAAACCCCTTTTCACTTGAGGTCCTCCTGTGCTGTAGAGCAGATACTGCTCCTTCAAAAAAAGCAATGTCGCAGTGTAGGCACCTCCCTCCCCAACCCCAAGGCAGCAAGACAGTGCTTAAGATGCAAAGAGCATTAGCTGCATCTTCTGAGGATCACTGACTCACAGTCACACCTCCACATCTCCAGGGGCACCAGGACCACAGCAGGAACACTGGAAGGCAAGCAGGTGTCCCTGGGACTGCTCCAGCATCACCCCCTTGCTGTTCATCACCACCATTACCAGAGACCCACTGGAAATCTCATCTGCCTGGCTGACTGCAGCTCTAACAAGAAAGGGTATTTATTTTGGCTCACAGGTCTGTCACCTGGGGTAAACCTTGACACACCACTCAGATACAGCAGCAGTGTGCTATGTGCACACAGAGCAGGCAACGGGATTTTAGCAGAGATGAGATGATGTCCATATACCCTGACTCCATGGCATGAGAAGTTCCTCCTCTCAACTGCAATGCAATCAGGCATCTCGGCATTTACTTTCCTTTCAGCACCACTCATTAAAGGAAAACCACAACATACAATTTTTTACAGTGGTCCAAGCAAGGACAATCTTCCCCCAAGCTCTGTTGGATGCTGTCCTAGACCCCTGACCCCCTATTTAGTTGGCTGATGTAAATATACACACAAACAGAACAATCAGCCACAGCTGTGACCATCCACAGCTATGTCTGCAACATGATGGGGCACAGCCAGGTGGAAAGAGCTCTGCAGAGAGAGGGAGTTGGTGCTGAGGGGTCAGCCATTTGTGCCTTGGATGTTCTGCTCAGATCTGCTCCAGCAGGGTCTTGTGGACAATGCCCAGAGCCATCAGGGCACAGTAGGCAGGCTCCTGCAGCAACTCTTCCAGGTCAGCACCAGCCAAAGTGAGTCCAGTGCAAGTGTCCTGAAACCGCCCTGCAGTGCCAGCTCAGGGGGGTAAGTAGGGAAAAATCAGATTTCCTTCAATGTGTACTCCCAATCCAAAACAAAGTATCAGCATTATGGCAAAGGTGAAGACAGATTCTTCCTTCTTTTGCTGCCAGACCTCCAAGAGATGATTTCACAGCTGACAGCCAGCAGCAATAGCCAGGGAGGTGTCAGAGAGCAGCCTGCCTTGGGATACAGGGGCACAGACCATCCATCCCCTACTGTCAGACATTTAGATCCTTCCAACACAAGAGCCCAGATTCATTTGAAAGGCTTTAAAATCCTTCTTACCCTGACGTTACCAAACAAACCATGCTCCTCTGACACAACATGCCATGGACCTTTCTGCTTCCACAGGCACTTGGCATAGAAGAAAGTTGATTGCGTGCTCCCTTTGAAGTACAAAATGCCATTAACGAAGAAAAAAAAGGAAAAAAATACAAAATTATCTTGCCCTTTCAGGGAAGCACCCAGAGACATGGCTAACACATGGTTACATGCAACAGGATCAGCAAAATGAGCTTGTGAGCAACTGCTGCTTGCTCCAAGTGACACCTGAGGAGCTCATCCAAAGGAGTCTGCAGCATTTCCATCACCTGCCAGATCAACTCCCATGGAGTCCAGGCATGCTGCTGCATGCCACAGACTTCTTTGGCAAGAAGAATTTGGAGCAATACCCTCATCTGGTCCTTTTCTAAGCGGGGCAGAGGGTAAAGATTTAACTGCTGTTTGTTGGAAATGAGGAAGCTTCAGCGAGGTTTCAGGAGGGACTTTTCTGAGGTGTTTTTTTTTTTGTAAGAGCAGTTTCTGTTCTTTAGATTTAGAGAGCTGTGCAGTTTCTGGAGCCCTGGGAAACCACTGACAGAGCACATCAGCATCACCTTGCTGGTAGCAGTGGGAGATACTCTGCACTTTGCTCTTCATACTAGAGATGTCACATTGAGCAGCAAGCCATCCTCTGAGCCCAGCAATACTCATGGAGATGGCAGGGTAAGCAGGGGACCAGGCAGTCTCAAGCTCCTGCCACCCAAACACCAAGACAACAGGTTTGACTGGTAACTCCTAACCCATGAGGCTGGAAACAGCAGAGCATTAAAGGGCAGACCCACAGACAGAAGGAACTCAAACCAATTTAGATTTCCCTTTCGTGCCCTAATTTTTCTGAAACTCATGCCACCCTCCTTAGACAGAGCCACCCAGGCCTTTAACAGCACTTTTGTCACCTGCAGCAGCATGTGGCCCCTGCTCAGATCCAGTCCTCCACATAGGGACCACCTGAGCATCTCAGTTACCCCATTATAGCACCTGGCGCCACGTTAGGAGCCCATCCTAGCACTCGGCAGAATTCAGCAATGGGGTGGTTATTGGACTTGTCACACTGCAATAAAAAGTCACTTTTTTTCAGGGCAAAGCTGCTGCTTGTGAAAACAACACCCTAACAATTTAATGCAAAAGCAGGAATATTGAGAAGCAGTGGTGTTCAGTCCTGTCAGTACAAGGCAGTCCTCCCCAGTGCCCACTCAGCTCCAGGACCTTTCTCTACAGTGAGAGGCTGGCAAGCACTCCAAGCATTGCAGGCATTTCTGATAACAAGCCTGCTACCACTGAGTCTGACCTCCAAGCACAGGACTTGTTTGTTGACTTTCAGTATGTGGTTTGTTAGTTTATTTAAGTCAGAGCCAGCTCTTTGAGGAACAAAATGGGAAATGAGAGAGGGAGGAAGAAAGTCACTAGTAAAATCATACAAATCAGAAGAAGAAAGAACTTGTACAGAAAAGAGTATCCTTGACTTTAAGAAGTGTGTCTGCATCACACAGAGACACACATCTTATCTTATGACAGATGTTAAGCATTACAGTCCATTAAATGCAGGAATTAATAAGGTTATTGGAAAGCTGGAGCTGTGCTAAGTATAACAGGAGATCACAAGTGGGAGAGGCAATTTAATATTTGAGAAAGCTGTTGGACTGAGGAACACTCAGCCACATACATCCAGTGTGCCCACAAGCAAGGGCACCTTGCAGAGGACCACATCTGCACCCAGAGGGGCAACATCCCTGCTAGTCAAGCAGGGAAGCTGGTTGGCATCCCACAGACTCCTCTGCTTGCCAGTGCAATCGTAGCCATGGCTGTGCTGGAAAAGCAGGGAAGGAGGAACATACCCCAGAATTTCAGCACTGGAAAATAGAGAAAGCACTAGTTTAAGAAACTTCATCAGGAAGAAATCCTAGGAGGGTTATCTGAAATTTTGGGCTGGTTATTGCAGGCTAACAACATTGTAAGCAAATGGAAACAGAGCCCTTTGCAATTGCATGTGTGCCAGATTTAAAAAGGATGCACCACAGCTGGGTGTACCCAGGTCAACAATAAGTAACAAAACCCAGTGACTTTTGTCATCCTGCGATTTCTCAGAAGCAGCATTTCCAAACCACCTCCATCCGCAAGTAAAGTGTTAAGAGGACATGGCGGGGGGAAAAAACCCCAAACAAAATGTCCTTAAGAACAACAGAACCTTCTCCATTTCTCCCTGAATTTCAAACTTGCTCCACCCTCCCTCCTGCCAGGTCTCACCTTGCCATGGCTTTTCTCCACCTTTCGGAAACACTTGTTCAAGGACAGGTTGTGTCGGACCGAGTTCTTCCAGCCAGTGGGGGCTGTGGCGAAGTAGGGGAAGCGGTCCAGGATCCAGCTGTAGATTTCTTTGACTGGCAAGCTCTTGTTGGGGGACTGCTCAATCGCCATGTAAATGAGAAGGCTGAAAGAATAAGGGGGTTTGGAAGTGGAGGATTTTTTCTCAGGGTTCTGGTAGCAGGATGGTGAGAAGGATGGCACGCTGTCACCCTCGATGTCGTACAAGGGGCTAACAATTGGAAGGCCCTCGCTGCCGAGGCTGAAGTTTGTTAGCAGGTTAGTACTTTCGTGCAGCCAGTTCAAATTTGTGAGCTCATCATCTGCTGAATCTCTGTCCACCACGGTGGCCTTTGGCTTGCCGGCGTCGCCCGCGTCAGGCAGGCTGCCCATCCCATGGCACTGCCGTAGTCCTGCGGCTTTTTCTGCTCCGGGCGTTTCAGCTTTCTTATCCGGAGTCATTCCAGTGACTGGACCCATTTAGCTTGACTGGTCTGCAACAAAGGAGACGGTCAGAAATCACTGCAAACCACCACAATCACAGCCAGCAGGAGCCCACCAAACCCAAGTGTGAGGCTGCACCATCCCCACGCTGTGGGCGAACACTGAAGCCACTGGTGAGAGCCAGGGTCCAACAGGAGCCTCCCAGTAATCTCCTGAGCACGTGTTAACTCCCCTTGGTTTATAAGCAGAGGTTATGGGAAGCACCTGGAAACTGCTGTATCAATCTAGAAACACCAATTCAGACACAGAAATAATAGCTATTTTGATGTCAACATCTGAAACCTGGAGAAGACCTTAACAGGTAGGAACTAATCCTTTCAGCTCTCACATTAACTCTTAAGCTACTCATTATATTGTAAACTGACCCTGTTTAGAAGTGTTTGCCTTTGGTGTCCAAAGAGTGAAAAAGGAATTGCAAGACTTAAATCAGCATGGAGTCTATTTGTGGTCTCAGTGCAAACGAAGTCTTTAAAACCCCCTACAAGTCACAGTCACTCCCAAGTGCTGCTGCCTGTTTCTACCAGGGGAAGATCTGGCCAGCCTATCCGTTCATCAGCTGGGTCCCAGAGAGCTGCCTGGGTCCAAAAGATCCTTTTCCCCTCCTGCAAGGGCTTGCTGCCCTAACCTGGACTTCCCTGTGGAGCAGAGAACCAGCTGGGACCAGCTCTCAACAGGAAGGCACCAACCACTGGGGTGGCAGCTCAGACCTGCAGGAATAATGGCTCATCACTTAGACAAAAAAACCCAAAACAACAAAACACAAAAAACCTAACCATAAAACTATTATCTATAAAAATCTGCCACCCAGAATACATGGTCCAACAGGCTTTAGAGCCATTACACCAACAAAAACCATCTTGCTTGTAGAGTTTTAAAAGGGGTCTTCTAGCAAACTATGTTATGGGAACAGCTGGGTTTTTTCCTGCTGATGTGAACACGTTAGAGCTTCACTGCACCCACAGCTTTGGCCAACACAGCTGAAGTACAGAGCAACAAAACCACAGTACAGATGCAGGGTGTGTACATGTACACACACACGTACACTACAGACATAAGACATTCCAACTATGGACACAGTCTACCAGCAAAGCTGAAGTTCATATTAACTGTAAAAAGATACAACCAAACAAAAACCCAAACCCCCGGTCCAGTTCCCTGTTCCTGTAAGTGCTATCATTCTGGTTTAATGCCCCAGCTCTCAGTGCCAGAGCTCAAGACAAGGACAGTTTCCATATCACATCTCACCAGACAGCTCAACGCAGTTACTGGATGTTTTCTTTCACCAGTTTGCAGTAAACACTTGTCTCCTTGCACTTGCATCTTCTCCTACACAGTGTCCACTGCCTGGCTGTGCCACCCCCAGACCCACCAGCTCTAACCTGGCAGCCTCACTGTGTCCACGGCAGCACACTGCCCAGCCTCCTTATTTTGGAGAAGGGGAACGAGACGTGCAATGGAGGAGTGACATGGTGACACAGAAAGGCAACTGGATAATCCACTTTATGCTCCCCAGTCCTTCCAGCCCCAGCCTGGTGCCAGGCAGTCATGAGGTGCAGAATTTGTGCCTCCCCCAGGAAACACACCATGTTTCCCACCAGCAATTTTTGCCCCTCTCTTCATCTGCTCATACACTCGTGCACCTATTGCAAAGCTGTGTTGACAATAGCACCTGCACTTATGCTTACCAGTAGCAGTGCTTGAAAACATCCATTAATTTTTTATTTTTCTGTTTCTTATTTTTATTAAGTGCAGGGACGGGTATGATTAACTACCAGCTCAGTCAGTATTAAAAAAAGAAAAAAATTAAAGCAAAGTGAGCTGCTCAAATAGCTGGTCAAAAATAGCTTTGCTCTCCCTACAATTTACTTCTCCCCCAAGGCACCAGAGCAGATTTATATTGGCAATCAGAGATGGCTGGCTTTAAACACAGCCATATATACATATGCTCATGTCACTTCTTCAATCCTTTCTTAAATTAAAAAAAACAAACAAAGAGCTAGTGATAAAATTCATACAGCGAGACAAACCCCAACTCTGCTGCAATGCAAGCTGCTCTGTTCTCCTTATAATGATTAACTTTGCCCCCCTTGTTCAGCACCTCTTTAGGCAGCTACACAGGAGCTTACACCTCACAGCCGTGTTTTGGTAATTTTAGCTCTGGGTTCATGTTGCATGAAATCTCTCTTTACAAATCTTCCGTCAGCATGGCAGATCAAGAACATGCACGTGCTCACACACACATGCAAGTCTGAGGTCACTATTCATTTCTTAGGGGAAAGGGAGCAATAAAGTCTGTTTTCAACACAAAAATGGCCTGGGCATGCTCAATCTTCTCAAAAATACAAGTGAAAAAAGGTAACAACTTATTAAGCCAGCACTTATAATCAGGTAGACTTTGTGGTGTCAATGCACTATTTGTTTGCATGCTACTAGGTTTTAGCAGAGAATCATTAGCATAATTAATGCCCTATTTGAAAATAAAAATTATTTGCAGGTAATATACTTACAGTAAATCATATAGGTTAAAGCCATGTTTCTCTTAGTAGATGCATTACAAAAATCCACACATCTCATTACCTTGTTATCCTAGTTCACCACCTCACATATCTTCTATATGAACACACCAGAAATTAATTTTTTTCCCCAGAAAGGTATAAAGGCCATTATTAGATTATTATCAACTAATAAATAAGAAAAAATAAAATCACAGGAGCGACACCAGTGCCACTGGAGCATATCTAAAGGCACATGAGCAGTCAGCTTGTGTGGTCTCCAGAACCCCTCTTCATTCACACAGATCCTTAATGACATCCGAAATCCACATTTTTTTTCTCCATGTGTGCTCTGATTGCCTATAAGCAGACACAACTGTGAGAACACTGCTTCCAAGCTGTCATTTTCAAGATTACCTCTTCCAATATTTGGGGTTTAATATTTTACATAAGGGTCATGGGATTCACCAAAGTCATCTTTGCTGTAAGCTGGCAGGGTTTTGCGCTTAGGGATGACCCAGCAGAAAAACCACAGTAAGAGCAAGGAGAGCAAACTGTGAGAAGGAAAGAGCACAGAAGCAGCTCTCCAGTGCAGATGTTTTGATAATTCCCATGGGGACAGCCCCAGCCCTGCAAGCAGAGCCACAAGGCAACCTCCAGCCAGGCAAATGCAAAAATAATATGCTTTAAGCACACCTCTGAAAAACATGGAAGAGTTTGGGCTCTGCCCATGTGCTTTACCCTACCAATGAGTGCAGAGTGACACAGCACACTGCTGTTCACTGGTATTAACACTTCCAGCTGGAAGCAGAGCTTCATGCATCCAAATCCTAAGGAACTCAAGCACCTATCTCCTGTTAGTACCTTCAAAAGAAAGGCCAACCAAAACATTTACCCCTCAAAGTATCACAATGGAGGTGCACGGCATTTTGCATGGTAATTACAGACAGACAGAGGACTATGATTCCAGGGTAAGAAGATTAAAAGGCTGCCAAGTCAACTGAGGTTGCTCAAATAAAAGTTAGGATGCATTAGAAAAGAGGTGAGAGAGACAAACTTCATCCAGCAGTCTGATTTTTGGCATCACATGAAAGCCAGGAGCAGATCTCCCTGCTAATCCATGCCAGTCCAGCACCCAAAGCCCAAAGACCTGCTCTTCCAGAGCACTCACAGCCCAAGCAGTAGAGCCCAGGTCTGAAGGTGCTGATTAAGGCTGCAGGTGTATCAAGACAGCAGTCAGGTCCAGAGAAGCACAAGCAGATCGGAGGAGACTCAGTGTCTCAAGACAAGGTAATATTTTATGCAGGCTTCTCTCAAACTCACTGGAGAGCTAAGTCTGGGAAAGGTTATGAGCACTGAAAGGTCCTCAGCCTAGCAGAGCACATCTGGGTTAAACCAAGTTTGCATGCCTCCATGTACATCCCCAGCTATGACTGAATTTTGATGGAAGACCCTGAGCACCGCTACGTTCTGCCACAGCAGCAAACGCTTTGATGTGTGAGCATTCAATGAAGACGAAGTTGCTTTAATGAAGGCCAACCATTTAACAAAACTGGAAGTCCACTTGGGCATATCCTCAGGCAAGCAGGGAAGCACATTTATTTTGCAGCATCCCTTCTTGGAAGAAGTCTCAGCTCCAGCAGAATCCAGGCCCAAAGGACAAAGCTGTGGCAGATGCCACCATCCCACCAAAGGTGACCTCCTCCAAACTCCTCCAAGCAGCATTGCAGGTGCCAGTGTACAGGTATCATTTTAGTACTGCACCCACCACGCTTGGACTCACTGACCTGGCAAGAAGGAATTCAGCCTTTTTGTCAGAAGATGCCACAGCCTCGTCCATGCCAAGTTAGCATGAGAACAGAGCTGCTGTTGTTGCTTGATCCTTCTTTACAGTGGCATCAGATGAAAGGTGCCCTTTTGGCACCTGCACAGCATCAGTGCCCCAGGTTAGGACAACCTTCTCCACAATTAAATGCACCTCTTTATTTCTGCAGGACCAGCCGAGCAACTAAGTCACCTCTGCTAATAGTGGGAAGACCTGGAGCCTGCCAACAGTACAGTGATTTCCCTCCTGGTTTAAAAAATAAAAAAATAAAAAAAAAATCTTACCATGCATTGCCCAAGTCTGAGGGGTCAAACATAATTTTAATCCAGGTAAGAGATTTTCAGCCATATCACACTTAGAATAATGACAGCAGCTCTGCACCCAGTCTCCACAACAAGCTCAGGGTGAGCAGCCTTAAAGCACTGTGTGCTTTACACACAACTTCTGTCCTGACACAAACAGGCTCTTGAAGAGTATTTAAGACGACTGGTACATGCTTTTGCATGCAAACAACTACACCAACAGAAAACTCCTCTACTGATTTTTCATATTCCCTTGCATCTACAAGAAGCATAAGGGCTTGTACTGACTTAAATACATCAATGTGTGCTGTCAAAACAGCCCAAGAATTACACAAATAAACGACTGTCACTGCTCACCTACCCAAGCTGGGGATAAACTTCCAAGCCATCGTGCACACAGCCCTGGACCAGCTACAAGTTTTTGCATGTTGGAGGGAAGAACAACAACAACAAAAAAAATCCTGGCACAACTAATGAAAACCCATTAATAAAAAGCATCCATCAGCCTGATCAGGAGCACTAAAAGGACAACACCAAGCCATTTTGCCCCCTACTAACTCAACCTTTCCCCCCACACATCTCCTTTGTCTCGGGCTGCCCATGCCCTGCACACCTCACACCCCTGCTCAAGGTCAGCTGAGATCCTCCCCACCAGCCCTGAGAAAGGCCTATATTTGATTATAACACTATATGATGTCACGTATCCAAGACAACTAAAGGCATTACAGTCTTCCGAGGATAAACCCACCTCTCAGCCAGAGATTTCAGCAAGCTGGGACCCAGTGCCTATGGAAGAGATGAACCCCAAAGGACATCCAGAGATGCTCCCAGGGGCAGCACCTACAGGCCCGTCCTGCTCCTCCTGGCTTGCAAAGTGGGGGAAAATTAAAAATAATGGTTTGCAAAGTGGGGGAAAATTAAAAATAATGGCTTAAAAAAAAACAACCATTCAAAAGGCACTTCTCGGCTTATCAAATCCAGCCTGAAAATAAAACCAACTAACCAAAGGACTGGACAAGCCATAAGCTCAGAGACTTCATTTGAACCTTGGTGTTGGTGGGCTCAAAGGCGAAGAGAGGTTTTCCAGGGATTTACAAAAATACTTCCAAGCCTCTCTCGTGTCAATGTTCTCCCACACCCTGTGATATAATTAAAGGCAGGGTAGGGAAAAAAAGGTATTCAAAGGTACAATATTAAGAAAAGTTAAGAAATCCTGCAAAATGGGAAGGGATTAAATAAACCCTTATCATAGCCCAGGAAAGGGCTGGGAGCAAGAGGAAGATTTCATCTAATTTTTTTCATAAAAGTTTGCATTTTTTTAAATTAAACACACATATATACACACACGTAATTGGGTTTGTGTTTGAAACAAATATCTGAAAGGAAAATGATACGTGAACTCAGACATGCCCTGACCTCAATCCAGACCCTGTACATGGCCTAGAACCTCTGGGACATTTATTCCAGTGCTGCTTTCAGAGCCTTTGCAAATGTGAAGCCTTTCCAAAGGCTGCAGTCACTGTTGGACCTGGTTCCCTGTGCCTCAGATTTAAAACATGCACATGAAAACAGTCTAACAGGGAAACTGGGATATGAAAATAATGAAAAAAAACCCCAAACCCAAACAAGCAGCGAAATCTAAACTATTAGAAAAACCTTTGGTGTCAGAAAAAGGGGAAGGGAGGGAAATAAGTGCTTTCAAGAAAAATGCTTTACAGCCAACAGTAGCTTTTCAAGAGATGCTTATGGGTCATTTTCCTTAAATTCAATACTGTGCTTGCTAAGTGGACTAAAATGAAAAAAAATGTAAACCATTGATATGTTCAAAAGTGAGCTAATGCCTTTGAGCAAACGACTTGCAAAATAATTCTGATGCTAATTCCCTTTCCAGGGAGGATGCTGTTTCTCCACCATCCTCTTGAAACAGAAGTGAACATAGCTACATTTCAGCTGGCGTCTGTAACAATTTACCAATGCTAGAAAACATAAAGCTATCTTTTCCATACAGCTCTTCTGCCTTTTAAGTACCAAAACTCCTGATCTCCAGTGGAAAACCAACAACTTGAAGCTTCACCCCAAGCGACCCTTCTGCAAGATTTAAGTGGAAAGCACCACTGGAGCCATATCACAAAACCACACTACCGGTACAACTTTGTGACTGCAAAGCTGTCCCCAGTGCTCGCTTCCCAGCTCCAGCTCCCAAAGTTTTCCTCCAGAGCCAGGGAAGGCAAAGTAATGCCCTTTGCCATGCTGACCTCCCTGGCTAACTTGATTTAATTTTATTCTACCAGTGTTGAACTTGGCTTTCTGTTTAAACAAACAAGCAAACAAAAAACTCTCCTACTTTTGACTACTCAGCATCCCTAAATCAAACCAAACTGGCTGGTGGCTGGTCTGGGGATGATCCTCACAGACCTGAGGATGAGGGATTAGTGGCTGCTGCTTAGCAGCAAGCCTCCCAGCTCCCACTCCTTCAGCTCTACTTCATGAAACTTTTCCAAGCACCAAGCTCTCTCCATATCCAGTACTCAGCTTTTAGGCAACTTGTACTTGCCCCAAATCTTAAGCACGACAAAATCCGGTGACACTGCTGAAAAGAAAGCAAACACAGGACCACACTTGAACTGGGAAACTAAAAGTAGTGACAAACTGCAAGTTAGGAATGCACTGAAAATAACCTGAGAGAAGACACGAAGACTGAGTGTGCAGAAGAGTAGGGGTGGGAGGTGATGCCTGCAGTAGTCAGTTCAATGGAGTTCCTAACATTCCCTAACCTTTGAGGAAAAAGTAGAGAGCGCTAAGTCTAGTCTGAACACAATGGGAAAAAATTTTGAATGCACTAGGCAAAAAAAAGGTCAAAATTCACATCATTGACTTTCAGGGTAAGTATTCCTCTCTGCACCAATTCCAGGCTTCTCTTAAAATGGTCCTGGTGCCCCCGAGCAACCACTTAGTAAAACGGGTATTCCTGCCCCAAACACAGCAGCTGTATTTCCCAGCTGCTGACCAGACAGGCCAGCACTGAGCACTCAGCAGCAGCCTCCCAGCCTGGAGTGACCCAACCCTTGAGCTTCCACAGCCATAATGTTTTACAGGGAGCAGGCAGAGTACCAGGGGTCATAAAGATGCCGGCTGGCATCAGGCAGCACTTCTTCTATTCCATGTAATTTATTACCCAAGCACAGTGAGCTGTCTCTTCTTGCTGACCTAAATTGTATTTTGGAAGCAGCGTGGAACATCACTGTGTGCTTTTACCCAGCATGGTGAGGATGAGGTGGGGAGCTCACCATCAGCCAGCACAATCACCAAATCAGCAGGTGTAACGTGACAGGGAACAAACACACACCTATCCCACACAAAGATCCAGCCAGGAAAAAAGTGAAGCAGCATCTCATGGTTTTCTTGTGTCTTCTCTGGGAGCCAAGGCAGCCGCTGGATCTGGACAGAGACACCCCACATTCAGCCACAGGGACAGGGTTTGCAGCCTGCAAGCGAGCACTTGTCGGGAGCAGAGCCGGGCGCTGCCGTGAGTCACCCTGAGCCGCCACAGCAGCGACGAGGAGCAGGAAGTTGCCCAACACCATTTCAGTTGTGGAGCGGCAACTGGGACGAGGCACTCGCTGCCTCCATCTACTTCCCTCAGGAAAAGCTACCACCAGTGCAGTGACATCCCTTAGATGAGCTGCCACAAAATGCACTCATTTGCCGGGACGGGAGGAACCGCAACTGCTGCAGTGAGAAAACTCAAGGAGCCAAAGGGAATGACCCAGAAGTTGCACCTCTGCTAAAAGGCAGCGAGCATCCATCCAGGCTGCTGCCAGCCATTTACTTACAGGGACTAGAGCTGCTTTTCATCCATTTGCAGCCAGGCAAGGAAAGCTGTGTTTCACACAGCACCACAGTAGTGCAGTAAGACTATCCCAAGGCAGGGAACAGCATCAAGAGATGCATGGCAGCAGTGGCACACTGTCGCTCCTCCCAACACCCATCCTTTCTGCCACCTCGCTGGCTATAATCCCTCTGTGCAGCTATTTCTGATAAGGTATCACAAACTTGCACATGGAAGAAGTCTTCTGAGTGCCTGGGGTACTTCCTCTCACAAACATCAGCTCCTTTTAACCCCATCAATGAGTAGGCAAGGAGAGACGGCAGGGCAGGAAGGTGGAATTACAACTCCAGTGAAATTAACATGAAAACTTCCACTGCTGTTATGGGAACCAACAGTTCTGCACCAGAACTGCATGGCTTTCTCACCAGTTTAAACTATATCCACGTACAGTACCTGTAGATGCCAAACTATCTCATTCACCAGAAGAGTTTGCTTTTGCTCAACATGTCAGGTTTTCAAGTCTATTGCACTGAATGGACAGAGCCCATGGTTAATAAAGACGGCAGAAATCAGCCCGACGTGTCCCTAAGCCTCTGTCTTCTTTCCAAGGCACTCCACTCACTTGCCAGGCAGTACTTCTCGTTCAGCAGGACCATTACACATCCCTCTATCTGCTCCATTACTTACTGGACTGGCACATCCTGACATAGAGAGTTGCTGGCAATGCTGGTGCCTGCAGTCCTGAGCTCTCTAGAGGAAACTGAAAGGTTCCTCAAGCAGAAATTCCGTGGGGGCTGGAGCTGTTGAGGCAGCACACTCCTTGGTTGGTGTCCCTTTTAGACAAAAAACATCTTATTTCTGGGCTGAAAAATCCCTGAGGAGCTTCCTCAGCACAGCCCCAGCAGCAGCACCCAAAGCAGGTCACAACTTCATCCTCTGGTCTAGACACTGCCAACAAAGACATCAACCAAGTTTTATTCCAGCAAGGTCCCTGAGAGTGCTCAGAGCCACATGCCTGGATTGATGCAGGGCCAGTGCTTCCAGCTCCCTTCAGGACCTGCAGGGCAGCCAATGCAGCATCTCCACCACAGTCTGCAAGTGTAAACACCGTGTACAGCAGCACTGCTCAGTTTATGGGCACATCTGATAGCAAAAAAACCCAAAAAACAAAACAAAAAACCAACCAACCAAACAAAAAAACTTAAAAGCACAGAAGAGTCCTACACTTATTTCAGGCAACTCAAACATACCAAGTGAGAATCACCATCTCCTCTCTGTTTCTACAAAAGTGAAGTGGCACAGCTGGACACAAGTGAGCCCCCAGCAGAAGCTGATCTGCTGCAGCAGCACACGGCTGAGGTCAGAGATAACACACCCGGGCACCCGGCTAAGTTCATCAGCTCAAGCCCTGTGCTGCACTAATTGCTACAACAGAGCTTTCAGTTCAGACTTGTGTCCAACCACCTTCCGCAGAGCTTGGGAAATGTGAGTTGGCACCTGCCAAGAAAAAAAAAAAACACAGCAACCTTCAAACTAGTTCAAGTTTCCTGACATAAAATAATGCCTAATTTTTGTTGCATAGATGTAGCATCACACCAGACTTTAAGGAGGGGAAAAAAAACCCAATCCAAGAAACACAACAGAAGTTAAATTATTCCCATGACAATTTATTACAACCCAACTTTTACTAAAACCATTGAAATGTAAGCCCACCGATAACAAGATTTGGAGAGTGTGTGTGCATATATACACAGTATATATAAAGTTAACTTGATTTCATAGATTAGACACAAAGCTAATCAAACTGCTTTCTCAGCACTTAAGTCCACCATAACGCAGCATGTTTGACTTCACATTTAACATACAGCGTCCATCCACAGGCAGGCACCACGGCAGGAACATGAGTTTATTCCTCTTCAAGGTTACCCTTTACTTTATTTCTTTGTGCTTTTTACTCTTTGTTTGGGCCTTGTCATAATCCAAACCCTTACCAAGAAAAGCCAGTTTCCGCTCCCACAGAACCTGAGCACCAAGCACGCCGGTGTGTCCAAGCGGGTGTAAGGTAGGAAAGCAGTGGGATGCTGCTCCGCTGCTGCCACCAACTCATCGCCCAACTTCACCAAAAAAACCCCGAAAAAGATGGAAAGCTCCGAAGGGCCACGTGCAGATCCCAGCCTCACCTCGAGCACTTCGCCAGCCGTTTCCTGGATTTTACCCCAAAACGCGGGAACACCGGAGCGCGTCTCCCACACTGCCCCCGCCTCGGCAAGCCACAGACGCTCTGCACATCCCCGAGGGCTTCCCGCCGGTTCAGGGACAACGGCGGAACAACGCCGAAAGCGTCTTTATTTCATCAAATGAAGCGCCTGAGTTTGATGGGGGTGACCCGGAGGCGAGGGGCACGCCGGGGCCGCGCTCCCGGGTCCCGGGCTGGCCCCGTCTTCCATCATCCCGGCTGGAAGCGCGCAAGAAGCGCGGGTTTGCCCTGCCGGAGGAGCGGGTGAAGGCGGGGGGGGGTCACCCGAGTGAACCCCGCGGGCGGGCGGGCGGAAGCTCCGCGGAGCCGCGCCGGGAGGAGGAGCTGCGGGTGCAGGGCCCCGCGGGGAGCGGGTGCGTGGGGACCCCCCCTTCCCACGCATCGCCACCGAGAGCGGCTGAAGAGGAAGCGCCGCCTCCGCGCGTTGTCCCCACGCGGGGAATGAGGGGACACCGGTCACACCGCCCTCCCCCC
>VZRS01001375.1:0-12871 GCA_013398055.1 Ifrita kowaldi
CCCCGCCCTGCTGGGTCTGGGGTCTCCGGGGCTCCCCGCGCCTCCGCCCCCAACTCCTCGCAGGGGAATGCCTTTCTCATCACTGTCCACATGTCGCCTCCCCTTTTCTGCCCCCATTCCGTTCTCATGTCCCCATCCCTGTCCTTAATGCCCATCCCTATCCCTAATGCCCATCCCTATCCCTAATGTCCCCATTCCTGTCCTTACTGTCCCCATCACTCTTCCTGATGTCCCCATCCCTGTCCTCATGTCCCCATTCCTGTCCCATCCCATCCCTACTGTCACCATCCTTGTCCCTAATGTCCTTATGTCCCCATCCCCATGCCCCCACTCCCAGCTTGCACACACCCCCCCAGCTCCAGGGGTGTAAAACCCCGGGGCTGTTGCGTCCTTGTTGAGATCTGATTAGTGAGAGATGCCGTATGCCAAAGCCAATAGTACAGATTTTATTTAACAATAAAATGAGGTAGAGAAAGAAATAGAAAAGAGGGGGTGTGGGGAGAGAGAGAGAGATCGGTCAAGCAGAAGCTTGTCACCACCCGTGGAGCCCTCAGCATCCTGTTGGTCCTTCTTCACCCTGGTCTTCATGGTGGTGAGGATCCTGACGTTGTTAAAAACTTTTCACTATTTATGCCTTTTTGCAAATGAAGGCAGTAATGCTCATTGGCTACACAATTCCCTTATTCCATTGGTTAAATTATTCCCTCTCTTCTAATGCTAGTTAATCCCATCCTCCGTCTTTGTCTTCGAGTAGAGTCTGTGATTGTGATCCCTGACTGCCAGAATTAGCTTTTACCCAGATGGAGCTGATTCCATCAGTTACTGGGTTGGCTTTCCTTGTGGATTCTTTGTGTCCATTATCAGTGATATATTTTTCTCCCCCAGCTTTGTTTACCATCCCCTAATCTGAGATAACGCTTGGACAATAGTTCCACTTTTATCTTATCTCAAATTCCTTTCATGATGCCTTAATTTACATACAAGTCTCAGGCATATTCGGCAGGGGGAAGAGGGGCTTCGGTGGTTGCAGATGCTGTCTATCCCATAACTTGGGGTGATCTGTTTGACCAGTGATGTGTGTATGAGCAGCTGCCCCTCCACAGCTTGCCACCGTAGGAACCCTTGTCTGGATATGTTACCCAGGATGTGCCAGACCAGGCCCAGAGCCAGTGTCATCATGCCGCTCCCTTCTGTGCCCATCTCATGGCAAAGTCCTGTGGCAACAGACTTTGAGACAGGCAACTGTGATCTCCAAGTCCTTGTACTTACCTGCCCTTCCTCCTCCTCTGTAGCTGCAGAGACCCTGTCCCAAGACCCTGTGACCCCAGGGCACCTGGCTGGGAGTGACACAAGCTGGGGAGGTCTCAGCTGCCACCTGCACTCTGGAGGTGGCTCAGAGCTGGAGTCAGCCAGGGACTGGACATGGATCCCACCTGGACATGCTGGTCACCCTGCCAGACCCTCCTGAGTGCCCACGGGCAGCACTGCTGTGGGCTGGGGGTCACTGCCATCATCCCTAAAAACCCATCCAGAGCCAGGGCTCAAGGCAACAGACTGCAGCAATATTTATTCCTGTACAAACCATTACAAAACATGGGCGCCCCACTGCTTCCCTCAGCACCGAGCCCCTCAAAACCCCAGTCGCAGCCAGAGGGAAACTGAGGAATGGATTCCTGCCAAGGCTCAGCACCCAAACACACAATATTTAGTTGTTTTCCCCAAATCAACTTCTCTGCTGCTGAGAAACTAATAACAAAATCCTGTCCCAGCCACAGGGTGCCAAGAGTCATCACTACCCGCCACTACCTGCCCACTTCTAAATTGTTTATAAGCAGCTGCTGCTGGCCCTTCGTTACCACTAATGAGCAGCCCCTACTCGCTCCTTTGTCCAGGAAACCCAAGTACAAACCCCAGGATTAGAAGTGGGCAGAAAAAAAGCCAAAACCCCCAAAAACCTCCCAAAAATCCCATCTTTCAGTTAGAAAAGGTTTTGGCAGTGTGGGGAGCAGTGGTGCTGGGAGGGGCTGGTGTTTTTGGGGTGCTGGAACAGGGAGGGTGGCAATGTCACCCCCACAAGGTCCCACAAAAAACTGTGGAGTTCTGCTGAGAGAAGGATGATGGAGGACTGGGATGAGGGGGCTGGGGATGGCAGAGGGGAGCTGAGCTCCAAGAGGGGGTCTCCCCACCCAGAGGGTTGGGGGAAACAGTCTCTGTGGTGACCCCAGAAGCAATGCAACCCAAAACTGAGCCGAGGGGACCTGGAACCCCTTGTAGGCTCACAGGGGCTGCAATGTGCATGGACTAGGATGGGGCAGGATATCATGCCCAAGTCTCCTGCACATGAAGGGGGGGACACCCCAATCTTTACATTCACCACCTGGCCCCCAAAAAACAGCTCAAAACCCAACACATCCCAGGTGCAAGGAGCCACCATGCACAACAGCAGTGGTGGCACCCTGATGCCTGGCTCCCACTGCTCCCAGGGGGATGCAGGGGAACCCCTATCCATCCCAGCTCCAGGGGTCCACCCAGCAGGCATGAGGCAGCCCCTAGGTCCAGGTGGGGTGGGAGAAGGTGATGTTGTAGAGGTTGGCCCAGCTGGCAAAGACCCTCTTCTCAGTGATAAAGCGGTGGTGATTGCCCCTGCGGCTCCGCTCGTTGTGGATATAGGTTGTGCACTCATCGGGGCCCTTCGGCTCGTAGTAGTGGTAGGGCAGGCGGCGGGGTGGGGGACGGTGGCTGCAGTAGGGAAAGAAACATTGGGTGAGCCCCATGGTGGGGTCATGGTGCTGGGGTGGGGACTTGAGGGTCTCCTTACCCGCAGTAGCTGGGTGGCACCATGCCATAGACATGGACGGCGTCACACAGCTCCACCGCGATCACCATGGTGAACCAGCCAGTGCTGAGCCACGAGCGTGACTTCTCCCTGGGGAGGAAAAAACAACAAGAAGGATGACAGGGGCGAGGTGATGTGGATAGTGGACCCTGTCAGTGTTCCCAACCTGCCCCAGGGACCCCCAGCTCAATGCTGCAGCCCATAAAGCAGCTCCAAGAGTCAGCTCTGTCTTGGGAACCTGGAGAAAAGGGGACACAATGCAGGAGGTGGCTCCGAGGTACCTGTCCTTCCCTGTCTCCCCCCGAAACAGGTCATCAAACTGCTTCATGCGGCCGGGGGAGACAACATAGGCTGTCATGTTGGGGAAGGAGGTGCAGACGCGCTGGATGATCTTCAGGAGACTCTTCTGCATCTTGGTGGGCGGCCCCCAGAAGATGAAGATGGTCTCTGGGGTCTTGTTGACAAACTCCTGGGGCCGCTTGAGGACACGGTAGAGGCTGGAGTGGGCCACCACACGGAAGCTGGTCTTGTTGCCCACATCAGCATTGTAGCCTGTGGTGGGAGCGTCGTTCATACGGATGGTGCACTCAGCCCCGTCGATGACCGTGCCCAGGTGGGTGCCCAGGAGGTGGCTGGAGCTGGTGACAATGACGCATTGGTGGCAGCGGGCAGTCAGGGTCTGGTGATGACAAGTGCTGTGAGCAGGTGACTTTTGGTGTCACCCTGGACAGGGTATTACTGTCCTCTGCGGAGCCACTGTCCTCTGTCAGCAGAGAGACAGACCCTGTGTCACCGCCGAGGCCAGGCCCTGCTGCCCAGCTCATACCTTGTTCCCACAGACTGGCAGGTACCCGCTTTTCACCCCCCACTTCTTGAGGTCAGGGGGCCGGCGGGCTCTGCCCTGCAGGCGGCTGTAGGGGAAGACCTCGCTCCCGTTGCCAGAGGTGTAGATGATCAGCAACATGATCAGGGCAAAGAGGACCCCCAGGGCGGCGGCACGCTGGCTCTGTGGGCAGGGGGAGAGCATCAGCCGCTGCCCCCACCCCACGGGTGTCGGCATCCACCCCACTCCCACGGCATTTCCAGCAGGATGCCTGCTGTCCCCAGGGAGGTCCCCGGGGTGATTCTCTGGCACTCACCGTGCTGCCACTCATGTCTCTGTGCCAGCCTCAGCACACAGTGATTGCCGGTGTCCTGCGAGCACCTGCAAGGCACATGGTCACCCCCAGCCTGGCCCATCGTCCCCAGGCTGCCAGGCTGGTGGGGGTATAGGATCAGGTGTACATGGGATAAGTCTCCAGGTCCCCCTCTGAAGAGGAGAACAATCCCCCGGAATAGATGAGGGGAAAAGAAATGCCGTGGGCAGAGGCTGGGCAGACTCCGGGATCCCCACATTAAGCTGGTCTCCAGGGAGGATTATCCTCCCCTCGTGGGGATGAAACCACTCAAACCGCAGGGTTAGAGGGGGTCAACCTGCTGCTTGTGCCGTGAAATTCCATTAAAACCACCGCCACAGGAGTCTTGGATCAAGAGGGAATGGAAGGAAGTGAGACCTGCCCCAGTCAGTGCATGCATGGGCTTGCATCCAGCAGACCTGCAGGGACCTCTCCAGCCCCGGGACCCACTCTAACCTCCACTCAAAGCGGGCTGACCCAATTTAGTTTTGGGAGCCCTGGTTAGCGAGCCCCAGCCATTCCTGGAGCGCTCCAAGCAAGTGGAAATTAAAAACCACTGAAGCTTCTTTACTAATTGTCACAAGGAAAATTATGCAACAGCCGGAGATCAACCCCTGGGGGGAGCTGACGCCTCGAAACGCCCTCAGGGCTGGTGGTGGTGCCAGAAGGTACCAGCCTGCCCGGAGAGCCCAGGCCATGGCCGGGCGTGGTGATGCTGGGGGGCTTCGTCGTGCAAGGGCTGGGGACGCTGTGGCACTCCCACTGCCGGACCCCACTTCGCTCCCTCCATAACTCTCGGGCCATGTGGGACCCCACGGAGGGGTCCCGACGGCGGGACCCCGCGGCCTTACCTGGTGGGGGTTCTCATGGGGAGACCGTCACCTCCTGCGCCCCGCGGGCGGCGGGTGCTGCCCGGCCCCTCCGGCGGGCTTGGCCATGGCCGGGACCGGGACTCACATTGCCGCTCTACGGGAAAACGCTGCTTCAGACCCGACCCCCTTCC
Source organism: Ifrita kowaldi (assembly GCA_013398055.1). Taxonomy (NCBI): domain Eukaryota; kingdom Metazoa; phylum Chordata; class Aves; order Passeriformes; family Cinclosomatidae; genus Ifrita; species Ifrita kowaldi. The sequence goes on from VZRS01001375.1 coordinate 5,015, forward strand.
TCCGCCGGGGGTCCCCCAGCCCCGGATGAGAACCCTCCCGCCCCCCGGGAAGGGAAAACCCACCCAGCCGGTGCGAACCTCCTGCCACTCCTACGTGCGAGTCCTCCCTCACCCCTGGGAGCATCCCCCCACCCCCGGCGACATGGGAGGGAGCCGGACCCTTTCTACCCCTCCATCCCCCGTGCACCGGCCCCAGGCGCGGGGGCCGCTCCCCCGCCCGGCCACGGCGCGTTCCGCCCCTGCACCGGCCGAACGGGCCCGGCGTGGACGCGCGAGGTCCACCGACCGCTCCGCCCCGCAGTGCGCCCCGATACCGATACCGATACCGATACCGATACCGATACCGATACCGATACCGATACCGATACCGATACCGCTGCCGATACAGACCGCGCCGCTGCCGCCGCCCAGGCCGGGTCCTAGTGCCGCCCTCACGGGATGCGGAGCACCGCCGGGTCCTAGTGCCGCCTTCCAGGGATCGGGAGGGCCGCTGGATCCTAGTGCCGCCCTCCAGGGATCGGGAGAGCCGCTGGATCCCGGTGCCGCCCTCCAGGGATCGGGAGGGCCGCCGGTCCTAGTGCCGCCGGGACGGCCGCCGGGAAAGGTCGGGGCTGATGCCCCGGTCCCCGAGGGCACCGGTGCGGGCAGCGGGGATGGGGGGCAGCGCTGCCCGGCTGTGGCAGGAGCAGCACGCCGTGCCTGACCCGCTGCCGGGCGCAGCGCATTGCTGGGATGCCGGTCTCCCCCGCGCTGGCCGGGCAGCTCAGGGCCCCGCGCTGGGGGGTTTCGTGGCGCAGGGAGAGGGCTCCACCGCTGGCAGGGACCTGCATGGACGTCTGTCCAGGGGGATTCTGGCTCCGCTGTGCTGGTGATGCCTTGCCCTGCGGAGGGCTGTGGCAGCTGAGGCACCAGGCAAAGAGCTCCATGGGCTCCTCTGCTGCACTGCCCTGCGGGAAGCGGCCCTGACAGCACCCGCAGTTCCTGGACGACTCGCTCCTCACTACACCCCAGGATGCCTGCCCCACCTCTCACCCCCCGCCCCAGATACCACCTGACCCATCCAAACATGTGGCATCTGTTTACATGTTCAAAGAGCTGCTGTGGGCCACATGTGCCCATGGCATGTCCCATCTCTCCAGGGACACAGGAGCTGCCAGTGTCCTGTGACAGCCCAGCAGCACTGAGCCCTGTGGGACTGAGGATCGCCCCAGACCCAGCACCCATCCTGCACAGATGCAGCTGCTGGTTCCTAAATAACCTCAACTGCTTTCAGCACCCTCTTCCATGTTTAGGTTCAGCTCTACCCCCTTGTCACCTCACCCTCTTATTTATAGCCTGGCAGCCTGTGACAAGCTGTTGAGTATCCCCTCCTCCCTCACTCTCTGTCCTGTCCTGCAGCCACAAAGGACACAGTGAGGGGCACAGCAAGGGGCACTACTGAATTAAAAACAATTTTAATGGCCACATTTACTTTGGTCTGAATCCAAGGACACTTGTGACAAGGCAACTCGGAGCCCCTAGGGCCCGCGTGGCTCCAGGGCTTCCCAGCTGAGGGGATGCAGGCACCAAGCAGCAGAAGGCAGAGCCTGGATCCAGCTGCCTGCACCCCATACCCAGCACTGTCCAGAGGGCACAAGTGGAGCAAGGATCACAGTAAAGTTTTGTCCCTGTGAGAGGCACCATGTCCTGCTGGAGTCCAGCAGCATGTCTAATCCTGCATTAAATATTCCTCCTAGTAGAGTGGATGGAAAACTGGGTCTCCCTGGGTCCATCCAAGCGGGCGTTTGGAGCTGATGGGGCTCCATGGGTCCAGTTCATGCACCCCATATACCAACACGGGGGTTTCCCAGCCCATCCACCGGCTGGGGAAACAGGCACTGCTGATGCAGAGATGGAGACTCCTCGCTCCAGGGCTTGGCAAAAGGGGTCCAACCATGGCACTGGCAGAGCTGAGACATGTTGCTGCAGGCTGAGAGCTGCCCTGCCGCTGAGGTTCCTGCCGCCTCACCCCTTGGCTGGCGCCCTACCCGCCTACCCAGGATGGGTGGTTGAAGATGATGTTCTTCCTCTTGGCCCAGCGAGAGAAGATGGCTTTCTCAGTGATGAAGCGGTGCCCGGCACGGCGAGCGAGCTCATGCATCAGGTACATCTTGCACTCGTCCAGATGACCCTTCTCAAAGTAGTGGTATGGCACGCTGGAGTGGTTCTTCTCCCTGGCAGGAGGGGACAGGGTGAGTGTGGGACTTGAGGGGACACCAGACCACCCCACACCTGCCCCCGCCACCCACCACACACCTGCAGTAGCTGTCACTGACCATGCCGAAGACATGGATTTGCTCGCACAGCTCCATGGCCAGGATCATGGTGAACCAGCCCGTGCTCAGGAAGGAGCCAGATTTCATCCTGCAAAGCATCTTGGTCACACGGGAGTGGGTGGCACTGCTGCTGGCCTGGCCACACTACGGGCGCGCGACTTGCGGGGGACAGGTGGTACATCAGGGGGACCCAACGAGGCTCCTCAGGAGCCAGCAGTACCTGTTCTTCCCTGTCTCATTCTGGAAGACATCATCACAGTATGTCATCTTCTCCTCGGTCAGGGTGTAGATCTGCAGCTGGGGGTACTTCTCCATCACCTTGAGCAGTGCCTGGTAGGTTGAGCCCACCTTCTCCCTGTTCATCTTCTTCGTTGGCCCCCAGATGAAGTAGAGGGTCTCCTGGGACTGCTGGAAGAAGTAGGGCTGGTTCCTCAGCAGCAGCGGAACGCTGGTGTGTGAGACCACCCGGATAGTGCTGCGTGCCCCCACGTCCTGCTCGTAGCCGGTGGTGGGGGCATGGTTCATGCGCAGGACACACTCCTGCCCGTCGATGGCCTGTCCCAGCTGCGAGCCCAGCATCTGCCCCGAGCTGGAGACAACGGCACAGTGGCGGCACAGCGCTCGCTCCAGTGGCTGTAAGGAGATGCACCATCAGCTCCTCCTTCCCTCCCGCAGCAGCTGGATACACCACAGCCCCTGCCTGCCCTTCCCAAAGGACAGGAAAACCGAGGCACAGGTGGGCCGATCTGCCCCACCAGCCCCAGTGCAGCCCGATCCCCACGCACCTTCCCGTCAGGAACGCGGCTGTACCCCTGGAAGCTGCGGACGTTGGATGTCGTGGGGCTGTCCCGCAGCCCCAGGGCCTGGCAGCAAGGCTGCACGCGGGCGTGGGAGCACAGCAGGATGTACAGCACCGCCACCACCACCGCGCACACCAGTGATAGGAAGAGCCGGACCTAGAAGCAGGGGTAAGTTCTCCGGGCCTGTCCACGTGCACCGGCGGCCCCGCGGCAGATGCCGGTGGCTCCCGTGGCCATGAGGGAACTGCCCCTCGGAGGGTGTTGGGGTGTGTTGGCGGGAGTGGCGCGGGGTGCCGGTCCCGGCTCACTTCCGGCAGCGGCGACGCCCGTACCCCCTACGGGCTCCGTGCCGCCCGCGGGCACCGGCAGCAGCCGCGCTCAGCCCCCTCCAGCACCGCTTTTGGGGCGAGCAGCCCCCCGACGGTGGCGGGGTCCCACCGGCCCGAGCCGCCTGCCCCAGCGGGTACTCACCAGCGTCTTCATCCTCGGGGGGCTGGCGAGTCACCGGGCGGGGTCCGGGGGTCACCGGGAGGGTGGAGGCTCGCACCCTGCAAGCGGAGTGGGCTCAGCGGCGGCACCCCGGGGTGAGATCGCCCAGCGGGATCCTCCCTGTCCCCCAGCGCCCGGGATTCCCCCCCACGCCTCGTGCCGGGACCTCCCCGAGGCCACTACCGGGATCCCCCCCACGCATCCTCATTCCCACGACTCCCCGGGGTCCCCCGACGTGTCCAGTTCGCCCCTCCGTGTCCAGTTCCCCCCACGCCTCCGNACCCAGCTCCTCCGGGGACGCGCCCGCCCGTGCCCGTGGGCTCGTGCCCGGCGTACCAGGACCGACCCCGGCATCCACCTCGTGTGTCCCGATACCGATCCCCGCCTCGCTCCCTACCGCGTGCCTCGGTAGCGACCCCATGACTCTTCCCCCCTCTTGCTCTGCCCTCTCAGGCTCCCCTCCCGCCCGGGGATTCCTGCAGCCTTCCTGTCCCCTGTGCTCTCTCACCCCCGTGCACCACCAGCTCCCGATGAACCCAGGGACACCACAAGGATCCGGAATGGCTCAGGAGTGGGACCGGGGCAGGTGAGATCCTCGGTACCCCAGACCCCATCCAATGACCCCAGGGGGGTCACCCATCACCTGCAGTCGCTCCTGCCAGGGTCAAGTCACAGGGCACCCATGAGAAGTGTCCCCAGAGGGAGCTGCCTGCTGGCCCAGAACAGGGGCACTGGACTTTAATTTCTCCCATTGGTGACAAAGAAACACGAGATGTAACCTTGAAACCAGTCCTGGAAATTGCCCTGAACAGGTCTGGAACCAGAGGGAGAAGTGACAGAGATACCACTGGGCTCCTGCACAGGAAGCAAGGCCAGAGGGGGAAGTCACATCTGGAGCTGCTCAATCACCACTGAATTCTTCCCTCCTTTGCCTCCTTCTGCCCCAGTCCAAAACCGCCCTTGTGGGGTGGGCTGAGCCCCGGCCAGAAGTGAGGGGCAGGGAAGGGCAGCAAGGGGTTCGACAGCTCAGCATGGCCTGGCAGCCTCTGCAAGAGCTGGAAACAAACCTACAGCCAGAGCCTCACCTCTGGACCCTCCACTGGCTCCTGCAGCCAGGTTCAGCCCAACACCTGTGGTCCTCAGTGTGCCCCCAGCCACCAGCATCACCCCCAGGCAGGATGGGAGACCGTGGGACATGCTGCTGGCAGGAAGTTCACAGTACATGCAAGAAGGGTCAGAGTGCCTCAAATCTGCCCTCCACAGGCAGGGTAGAGCAGCCCCAAGCACGGCAGAGCCAGCACGAAGTTGGGCTAGGTTCTCTACGGTGCTTCGCTGCCTGACCTCACTGGCAGGACCTTCTCAGCAAGACATCATGCACTCCCAGGGCCATGCAGTTGAACCCACACTGGCAGGCCTGTGGCACCCCTTGGCACGGGCAGAGAACAGGAAGCGAGACTTTACAGACCTTTATTGAGGGTGATCCTGCTTGTCGTGGTCCAGGGGAGCTGCCGGCGCAGCAGCTGCTGCCAGGAGAGGAAACCCCATGGGGGAAGGACACTGCCACCACACCTGCCTGCTCAGCCCTAGCCTGGCTGGCACACGAAGCCTTGTCCAGGGCAGGAATCCAGCCAGGACTGAGAGCTGTGATGGGAACCACACCCAACACTTTCTTATGATCCAGGACATCTCCTCACCACCCTCTCAGCTGGATGAGTGCATAATGGGACGCAGAGGGCAGCACTGTCCCTGCACCCTCTGCACACCCAGCCTCGTGGGAGTCCCTCTTCAGAAAGGCAAGAGCCCCCAGCACTGTGATTAGCCCTTCCAAAAGCAAATGGAAAAGGCAGACCTGTCCTTTCGAAGCCCAAAGTCTTATTTCTTTCCTCTCAGACGAATCAAAAAACCCCCACAAACCGTATGTAAACTTTTAAAAATTCCCAGATGGAACAAACTACTGAGCAGAGCCAGAGCTGAGGGAAAGGAGTGCCCAGAGAGTGGGTCGGGCAGCCGCAGCTGGGGAGCAGGTCCCTGAGCAGGGGCTCTGGTCCCTCACTTGATGAGCCTTGGATGAATCCTGCTTCTCTTTGGTCAGTGACTTGTAAACCACACATTTAGTCTCTGCAGGAGGGAACGTGGGAGCAACTCAGTGCTGGGCACCTCAGAGGAGATGTCTGCCTGGAGCTGCAGGAAAAGTCTTTTCCTGGCTACGATGCCGCAGTGTGGGCACCTTCTCATCTCCTCAGCTGGGCCTTCAGTCTGATTTCTTGGCAGGTTTCCTGCTCTTCCACATGATGAACATTATAAAAACACCTGCCATGAGAGAGAGAACAGATTCAGGTAGGAAACTTCTAATTCCAGGCACTCCTCACCTGGTAATGAGGAACAGAATGTCAGCAGAGAGAGCAAGAAAATTCTGCTGTCCAGAGGCTCAAACAGCCAAAGTCACACACAAACACAGCCCCAAGTCCTGTGCCAGGCTAAGCTGCAGCAGTAACCACAGAGAGTGCCACAAGTGTCACACATTAGCTAAACCCCTAGCAACCCTCTTCTCTCTTCCTAATTTAGAAGTTTCTAATTAAAACAACAGAAATAACTCTCACCTATAAATAGCAGCAGCAGCAGCCCAGCTGCCACAGGGATGATAACTGCATATTCCCGAGGCAGGAAGTACTGGTGGATCCCATGGTCACTGTCGATGAAGGGCTGCAGGGACAGAGAGAGGTGTTGGCAGGTGGACACAACACCTCGAGGTGCAGCCTCGAGGTTTTGGGAGAAGACAGAAATATCTGGTGTGAGATGGCTAAAAAAAGGATGCCCAGACCTGCACGTGGCTCAGCCATGGAAATCAAGAGTGGCTGGGCAGTGAAGGTTTTGGCATTCACTGGACAACGAGGGGCGGCTACTGGGGCTGGCACAGGGTCCCACAGCCCCGGGGGCTCAGGGTGGGAAGAGCTGCTGGTGCAGAACACAGCAGATCCCTGTCTCTCTGCCCTGCAAAAGGGAGCAGCAGACACCAGCTCTGTTCCATGGTTATCCCACCAGGATCCCTCTGCGGAGGCCAGTGGAAGGCTCTGGATACTAGGGAGCTGCGTGAGGATGCCCACACAGCAGCAAATACTCCTACAGCTCTGGGAATGCCGGGAGCACAGACACGGATCAGGCAGCAGAGGGAGCAGACGCAAGAGGGGAATTCAAAATCCTCGGAGTTAGAGGGGAAGCTGGCCGGAGTTCAAACATTAGCCCAAGGCTGAACCTGGCCTCTCACACCTGGAAAGTTCGTGGGGAGAAGTTTCTTTCCAGGGAGAAAATCACTAATGACCCCATCTGATGTGCCCCCAGAAATGGGCAGCCTCACAATCACTTTTCCAGAGCCCTGCATTCCCTAAACTCTTGTCCTTCCTAACAGGCTCCAGGTTTGTTAAGATTTGTCTCTTTCTACGTTTCCCTGTCATCTCCCACCAGAACCAGGAATCTGGCGGATGCAAATGTGGACATTGATAACTACACCCCCATCAGGGCCATGCTTCAGCTCTTCCCAATAGCTCATCCAGCCCTAGTTGGGTCAGCCCGTGTTGGAACAGCAGGTGGGCACCATGATCAATGTTTGGTCTTGCCCAGGCAAGGCCAGGAACATCCAGATGGGACAAGGACTAGGCCAGCGCATAGAGGAAGATCTGCCCTGAAATTTTTAACCCAGAAGGCAAGAGTCCTTCGGGCACACAGGCACATCATCACCCGAACAAAGGCCAGGGGAACACCTGAGTATGGAGTGACTAGGATTATACTGGCCAGAGGAAACCCGTACCAGTACGATGATCCAGAGGGTGTAGTAAACAAAGAGGACGAGGCTGAAGGCGACTAAGCCAAACCCAACCAGCTGGTCCGTCGCTGTGGCCTGCAAAGGGAGAGACAGTCAGAGCGGGATCCCCACGGCAGTGCCTGTGCAGGAGCGGCTCAAGGCACCCGCTGTTGGTAACATGACCGCGCTGCTTCGGGACCGGGACACCGAGGGGACGGGAAAACCCGGGGCAGGGGCACCGCGTGGATAAGACAACTGCGGCGAGATAATCCAGCGTGGGCTGCCGGGCCCTGCTGCAGGAAGCTCCCTGAACCAGTTCACACACCACATTCCAAGGACCGACCCGGCCGGGCCCGGTCTCTCCGCAGGGGCGACAGCCAGGGAGCCTCGCCGGGTCCCGGGCCGCGATTCAGCCCAAGCCCCCCGTGCTACCGGGCCGAGCAGGGCCCCTTCC
>VZRS01001376.1:0-115384 GCA_013398055.1 Ifrita kowaldi
GCAGGGAGCGGCCCCCGGGGCTCTGCGGGACGGCTGCGGGGCAGGGAGCGGCCCCCGGGGGCTTATCCTACCGAGAAGTGCCCCCTCAAGCGCTTGCTAAGGAACAGGCAAGGGATGAGCGAGTCCCAAGAGGAGTAGCTGAGGGAGATGGGGGAGCTCAGCCTGGAGAAAAGGAGGCTCATGGGGGACGTTATTGCTCTCCACAACTACCTGGAAGGAGGGTGTAGCTGTTGTCTGTCTCTTCTCCTGAGTAACAAGTGATGGGATAAGAGGAAATTACCTCAAATTGTGCCAGGAGACGTTTATATTGGATATTAAGAAAAATTTCTTCTCTGAAAGAGTTGTCATGCACTGGAACAGGCTGATGGAATCACCACCCCTGGAAGTGTTCAGACAATGTATAGATGTGGTGCTTAGGGACGTGGTTTATTTGTGGGCTTGGCAGTGCCGCGTTAACTGCTGGACTTGACCGTAAAGGGTTTTTCCAACCTTAACGATCCTTTGATGGAGAAGCTGAGGAGACAGAGAAGCCTGGCACACGGGCACAGAGTGGGGCAGATGTCACCTCCTGCAGCGGTGCCTCATTCAGCTGTGCCAGGATGTGTGTCTGGGTACAAGCTGGGCAGGGCAGTGCAGGGATGCTAGGAAGGGCTGGGAACAGATGGCAGTGCCAGGACGTCTGGGGTCCCCACAGTGGGGGCTCCCGTGTTTCTGTGCTGTCCCAGCCAAGCTGGTTGGGGAATCCCTTTCTCTATCCTAACTCCCCCTTGGCTTGTGATCATTCGGCTGAACCTCCCTCTGCTTTTCCTGGCCCCTTTCACTGATCTACCTCCTCGGTTGTAGGGCAATAACCACACCTGTGCTGTGGCAGAGGTAGGAGGGATGGGCTGGAGCCTGTGGCAGAGGGGAAAACAGCCGTGTTCAAGGAAACTACCAAACTCCCTGGCATCCACCTCGCTGCCCGCCTTCCTACCGGCATCCTCGATGCCCCCCTGCTGGCAGGCAGCACCTTGGGATGCGTGGAGCACAATTCCCAGTCATCGCAGCAGCAGCAGCACAGCGTGCTGCATCTGGAGGTCTGGCCTGCAGGTGCTGGGTTTTGAGTTTCCCAGCCAGCCAGCAGAGGGTTTTTTTATTATTATTTTTTATTCTATATTTTTAAATTTCCTTCTGGAGGGTGGGACAGTTGTTAGTGCTGAAAGCACCACCCGTGAGTGCTGGCATTCACTCGGGTACCATCCCCCAGCTTCCCTGCTCCAGGGTTTGAGTCAGCCCCAGGAACCTCCGGCTGTCTGAGTCACTGTTCGCTTCCCACTGTCTCCCTGCAGTCGGGACCGAGGGGCCTGGGTGTGGGTGGCCAAAGGGGGACAGGCCAGTGCTGCTGGCATTTTGTGTGAGCAGGTGACAGAAGCAGCTGCCAGCCCTCGGCAGGTGCCGAGTCTCCTCCCGATCTGCTGCTCCTGCTCTGTCGAAAGAGAGGAGACTGAGCATGAGGCCATCCAAAGGTGCAGAGGAGCTGGAGGTGCTCCAAGTGTCCATGTGTGAGGGAAGGCAGGAGCAAAGCAGGGCAGAGCTGAGCTCTCCCAGCATCAGTGCCTGGGAAACAAGGCCAGGCTGAGCAGCTCTGATCATGGAAAGCAAGCTGTCCTGTCAGCTGCTGTGGCTGCTTGGATTGAAGGCTCAGAAGTTGGTGGTTTTTTTCCCCTAGATGCCACATTTTGCCTCAGGGCCACCCTGGATGGGGTTGTTCATCCTTCTTAGTCACTCCTTCATGGAGGGATTCCTGCTGGGGTATAACCCCAGTACCCTACCACAGTCACTGTTAGGGAAGGAAACGTGTCCTTCTTCCTTGTCCTACTCATTTTGGGCAGCAGATGAGAGTCCTTTCACCTGATGCTGTTTCCTCTCCCACCTTGTTTGTCTCCCCTCCATCTATGCCTGCTCTGCTTCTGGGGAACCCCAAGGGATTTCCCTTTGTGCCAAGCTGAAGTTTGTTTTCACTCAGATTGTAGGTGATTTTGTTGGGTCAGATCCTTCACCAGAGACCGTCCCAAACATCTGCTGTGTCTAAATCCAGATGTCCTCCTTGGGTCCCTGAGCTGGTTCCCACCCCTGAAGGGTGACCATGACTAGAGACTCCTGGCCTTTGTCAGACCCTCTGGAGCTTTGGCAGCCGATTTCCCCCAGTATCTGGGTCTCAAAGCACGACTGAAAGCTGTTCCTTGTGCTGCAGAACTCCTGGCCCCAGTGGGAGAGGCTGCCTGCAGTGTGGTCCTTACGAAGTGGCACACTTGATCTCTTTGTGGGCTTTTTCTCCATGATTTTCCCTGGCAGGTACCTTCCTCTTCAAAGGTTTTTGTGCTGTTACCAACAGCTCTTGTTTCAACCCCCAAAGGCACAGGTGAGCAGCATAATCCAGGCTAGAGCTCCCCTTTCCCACCTGAGGGATCAGAGGCAGCGCTGTACGGAGAGCTGCTGAGGAGATACCTCACACTTCTTCTGCAAACAGCTCTTTCCCTTCTGGTGGGCTGCCTCGGGACAAAATACCGAGCTCCTTGGCAAACTCTGGGGTCTCAAAACTGCTCCCCTGATGATTTCTCATGAAGGCCCTTGAGAGATGTCAGGACCTGCTGCCAGACCTTTTCTGTTGCACTATTCCGCAGCCACTGCTGATGTGGAGATGTCATCCCTGGCCACGTCTAGGAAGCACCAGCTGCTGCCTTACTGATTTTCCTCCCCTGTTGTAGAGCTGGCCTTGGCCTTAGTTACATCCCTTTGATGAAGTCTCTTTGAGGACTTTGATGAAGTCCTTATACCTGGTTCTGGGCTCACTTAAATTTCTTTTGGCCAATGTTGAACCCATCAGGCACTGCCAGGCATGGCTTGGCTCCAGCATGGGTTTGTGAGGATGGTACCTTACACTCACCCCAGGGGCTGTTCCACCCCTGATGCTGTTTTTCCCATGTTTGTCTTGGGGTTTAATCAAATTTGGGGCACTCTGAATCATTTCAAGGTGAACTGCATGAGTTTTTCCAAGAGAGAACATACCAAGCCCTGTTTCCTCAACCCCAGTGAGAACCAAAAGATGGCTTTCGAGCGTGCAGGTCTCAGCACCTTTCAGCCAGCATCCAGCCCAAAAGTACTCCCCAGCTTTGCCTTCTTACTGCTGCAAGGCTCCTTTGCTCTGCCTCCTGCTTTTTGGCTTCTCCCTGTCTCACTTCCCCTGGTCTTTCTGCCTCCCTTTCACAATCCACCAGAAAACAAGAGCTGCCCAAAGCCCATCCGCCCACGGAGGCTTTGTGCGTGGCTGCCTTTGTAGTGAGCAGTGACAGGGATCCATGCCCAGGGTGGTTACGGCCGTGGGATGGTTTAGAGGCCACCACCCATCTCGCCCTCGGTGAAAGTGATGGATGGAGGGAGGGGTGCTGCTTCCTGGGGTGCAGCAGGGCTCGACGTGACCTCTGCCAGCCGTGTTTATGAGGGGGAGACATGGGGTCATGGTAACCTGGCTTCAGACACATCCCCTGGATGAGAGCCAGGAGATCCTGCTCCTCCTGGTCTCTTCTACACCTCTGCTTCTCTCTGCTGGCCTCTTCGCAATTCTGGCTGCAGGTGGGCTACCCCCAGGGACAGGCAAGACAGCGGCACAGGCAGGAGTGCTTTATTTTGGACCACGGGGTCCCGGTGCCATGAAAATGGGCAGGCAGTGTTTGCAGTGGGAATGGCTCAGTGAGGGGCAGGAGAATCCATGCAGCAGGAAAAGCAGGATGGAGAATAAGAGACACCCCAGCAGGAACATAAAAAGAGTCTCTGGGCATGGCAGCAGGTTTTGTCAGCACTGGGACACTGTTTGTTGGGGTGATGAATGGGAGAGTAGGGGGCTCAAAGAGTGACTTCAGGCTCGTTCAGCTCAGCCAATGATCTGCATGAATGTCCTGGCTGTGGTGGTTCAGCAGCCCAGAGGCATTTATTTCAAGCAACAGGTCCCTTTATCCTTGCCAGTGTTTAAATGCCTTATGGCCACCGATTCCCAAGGGCATTTGGTGCCTGCAAGCCTCTAATTCTTCGCTGTGGGCACTCAGCAGTCTGGAGGAAATTCAGCCCAGCTCCAGGTCTTGCCCAGCCTAAAATAGGTTTGCAACATGCTTGGGAGCAGAGGGAGAGGCTGTTCCTGCGAGTGGATTTATGTGCAGGTGACCGTAGGGGCTGAGGAGTGCACTCGCCAGGCTGGAGGCAGCACATCCCTCTCCAGCCCTCTCCCGCCAGCACTGGATGCATGACTGGGAGGGAAACTGGAGCATAAATGAGAGCTGTAAATCTGCCTGGAAGCTGTTGGGGAAGCAATCCCTGGGGGAGCCTGTATTGCTTTGGGTTGCTGTGCTCTAATTCTTAAAAGCTTTGGCTCGCAGATAAAAAGCTTAGCCTCTAATCCCATCCCGCCGGAGCACTCCTACGGAGAGCAACTCAGAAACACCTCGCTCTTCAGCCTCTCCTCCCATCCACGCTCTTCCTCCCCTCTCCATCCTGCCTCTCTGGCTCTGCCATTCTTCCTGGCTGCTCCACCTACTCGTCCAAATGATTCCGAATGGGGGCCGGGGTGTCACCCCTGGTGGAGCACCCACTGCCCAGCCTCTGACCACCTTCATTTCCCGACTGGTGCTCCAGGGAGGAGTGGCGATGCTCTCTGGCCCTTACCAGCTCTCCTCTCTCTCTCCCTCCCTGTCCCTGACCTGCTGCAGGTGTCTTCGACAACTGCTCGCACTCAGCCAGCGACAAGGGCTGGGCGCTGGGCATCCGCGCCCTGCAGCTCGGCGGCAAGAAGGACGCCCGCTTCTTCTTCTCGCTGCGCACGGACCGGGCAGCCGCGGCCACGGAGGTGACCTCCCACCAGCGCTACCGCCCCGAGGCGTGGACGCACCTGGCCGCCAGCTACGACGGGCGGTGGATGGCCCTCTACGTGGATGGGGTGCGGGTCGGCCGTGCCGGCGGGCAGGAGGGGCCCCTGCACAGTGCCTTCATGTCCTCCTGCCGCACGCTGCTGCTCGGGGGGGACGCCTGGGGCACCACCCACGCTTTCCGGGGACACCTGGCCGGGCTGGCCCTGTGGCGTGGTGCCCTGTCCCAGTCCCACCTCCAGCGTTCCTTTCTAGAGGAGGTGGCTGAGGAGACGGCAGGGCTGGCTCTGGCCGCTGGCTTTGCCGCCCCGGAGGAGCGCTGGGTGCCTTTTCGGGAGGGTGCCTTCCCGCAGCAGTGGGTGCTGCTGTCCCCGCCGTCCCCCATCCTGCGGCCGCTGGGCCCCCCTGCGTGCGGGCAGACCGCCTGCGATAACGTGGAGCTGGTGTCCCACTACAACCAGCACTGGCCGCTGCGCAGCTGGAAGGTGGTGCGCTACCGCGTGGTCAACCTGGCGGAGGACGACGGCGGCCGGCCCACGGTCAGCTGGGAGCAGATTTGGCGGCAGCACCGGGCTCTGAGCGAAGCCTTCCGGCCCTACAACATCTCCTGGCAGCTCAGCTTGCTGGACGTACACAACTCCTCTCTGCGCCGCCGCGCCGTCCTCCTGGGCTGCGAGCCCAGCAAGGTCGGCAACGAGCGCTGCGACCCCGAGTGCGAGCATCCCCTCACGGGCTACGACGGCGGGGACTGCCGGAGGCCCGGCCGCTGCTTCTCCTGGAAGCGCCGCGACGGCGTCTGCCACATGGAGTGCAACAACATGCTGGACGACTTCGATGACGGCGACTGCTGCGACCCGCGGGCTGCCGACGTGACCAGGACCTGCTTCGACCCTGACTCGCCCCAGCGGTAGGCGTGGGGCTTGTGGGGGGTGGTGTGTCAAGGGATGGGATGCGCCCTCTCCCCAGCACCTGCTCTGCACCTGGGTATTGCTTCCGACCGGTGGCTTTCCAGCGTGGGGAGGCAGGGGGGTGTTTTCCCACGGGATGGGTGTGTTTGCCATCAAAAGAAGTAAATCCCACGGTGTGACGTGGCACCCTCTGTGAAGCCCTGCCAGTAAGTGTTTTCTTCCCCCCCCAGGGGGATTCCCAGTGCAGAGCTGGCAGCCTCTGGTTACACGCCAGTGGGACTGTGGGCATCCCTGGGGTGGGCAGAGCAGCCCGTGCAACGGATATTGCTTACCCTGATCCCCTGCAAGGCATGTAGCTGGGGAATTGCTGACCTTCCCCACCTTCCCTGGATGTGTCTAAAGTCTGATTTCTTAATTTGTGTTCAAAATGCCTTTTCTTGAGCGCTGGGGTGGGGAGAAGGAGGCAACCCGGCAGTGGAAGATGTGAGGTGCAGGATTTGGAAAGGTGTGGATGGGTGTGCCTAAGCCCTCCTGAACCCTGCCCCGGGGAGTGATGCCCGCAGGGAGATTCCCTTGGCTGGAGGAGGCCGTGTGCCTTCACTGTGTGCCTCGAAAACCCACATGGACTAAACCCCATGCTGCATTAGGGGACTCTTGCTCTCCCCAGGGGTCTTTGGAGTCAGCAGCAAGGGATGGGATGGAGAGGAAGAGCCACTCACGTGGTGGGGGTCCCCCGGTGGTTGGGAGCAGCGTCCTCGGTGCGGTCGGTGGCTTGCACCCACCTGCCCTCCTTGCTGGAGCCTCCGGAGTGCCGACAGCCCTGCTGATGGCTTCCAGCACTCGGGGCTCTGCCAAATGTACTTTCTGGATGGAGATGGGGAAGGGGGAAAAAAAAAGCCATGGCTTTTCCTTTTTTTTTTTTTTTGTTTCATTTAAAGCCATTTCTGTCTCAGTGTCAGAGAAAACTCACTCCCTACTGTGACAGGCAGAGGTGCCCGCTGCAGCGGGAGCGGTGCAGCACAGGCAGCAGCATCTGTGGAGAAAAGCTGCAAGGGAGCATTGTGGGGACACATCTGTCCTTTGATCTTCTTTCTCCTTTGCTTTCCTTTCCCTGGGCTGTGGGAGAAGAGAGGCTGTAGCCATAAATCCCTTTTTCTCAAGTCTGCTTCTTCTCTCAGCTTCTTCCCAGGAGGACATGGAGGTAGGAGGGAAGCAGGTGTCTCTGTTTGGGCAGTGGTGGTGGAGAGGGGCAGCACTTTCCCTCCTCCCTTCCTGAGCCTTTCTCACCCATCCTTCAGTTGCCTGAGAAAACATAGGAGGAAGATGGGGAGCCTTTCTTCCAGCGCATCCCAGCCACACAGAGAGGCATCACGCCGTGTCCCTGCCCAAGCAACCCTCCTCAGATGTTCTCCCCCCTCTGGAAGCCTCTTCGGTGACAGCCACCGTTGCCACCCTGTGCCCACCTGTCCCCTTGTTTCCCATGCTGTGAGCCAGCGTGGCAGTGCTTTCCTGACCACGGAGCAGATGAAGAGCCTGCTGCACAACAACTCTCCACTCGTGGTGGCCATCAGCACCCAACACCACTTGGCCTTGACTTTGGTAGGGCGAAGGCTCTGTCCTTGCCTCTGTGTGCAGTTAGAGAAATGTTTTCATCCTCAGGCAAGAAGGGCTCCACCTTAAATTGAAAAAGGCCAAATTTTTGCTGGTATGAATCAGGGCTTCCATTTGTCAGGATTTTCCCCTGAAAGTTGGGAAACAAAACAAAACAAAACAAAAAAACCCCCTTGCTTCTGTGGGAAAGGAATGGGAAAATGGGAACACTAGGGAAATAACAAATCTTTTGCAATTTTATTTCTGCAGATCTCATTGGTCTGCGCAGAGGACAAGAACGATTGTTTGTAGGCTAAGCTCAGAAAAACGAAATCCAGTGCGCCTGGCATTTGGGAAATGAGGGGGCACGAGTTGAATCCTGCTGCCACTGAGGTCCTCTGAGCTGCTTTTGGCTGGCTTCTTCAGAGATCACAGGAAAAAGGAGTCACTGAATGGTTTGGGTGGGAAGGACCTTGAAGTGCATCCAGTTCCGTGGGCAGGGACACCTTCCACTAGAGCACATTGCTCAAAGCCCCATGCGATCTGGCGATGCTGGTGGACATCCACCCTCCCTGTGCCCATCCCTGCTGAGGATGGCTTCTGGGGAAGAATGTTTGTAGGGAGACCACTGGGAAACCAGTGGTGCGTGTTTGGGAAAAACCGAGGTGGACTTGTGCTTGCCGATGAGTGTGGCCAGGTTGGTGGCAGGTTTGGTCCCCCAAAATTGGTGGGTGAACCCCAAGACACAGAGGCAGGGGACCTCAGCCTGAAGGGTTTTGTTGAGGCAGAGTTCCTGCTGAGTGTGTGCTGCTGCGTTTGCTCTAAGGTATTATACTTAAATGAGCAGGGCAGCTGGCGAGCTTACAGAAGGATTTTTAGGGTGGGAGCCAGAACGGGAGAAATAACGCGAAATAAAATTTAACAAAGTGCGGAAAGGCGGCACAATGGGAGCCAGGTGCTTTGATGCGAACAGCAGCTCCGGGTCTGTAGCTGAAGGAGAGCAAGCTGGCTGCTGCTCACCCAGACGTCTCTGCTTTCCCACACCTGTGCCAGAGCCCAGGAGGGAGCTGTGGCTTTGGGAGAATCAGGGGAGAGGGAAGCCTCCCCACTGCAGGTGATCTCCGCATCTCCTTTCAGATCGAGATTGCAAGACCAAAAATCTTGGGACCTTTTTTCAGGGATTAACTCATCTCCATTTCGTTTCAAGGCTTTCACAAAGAGAGGTTTGGATGTGAATGTTTCTTAGCACAGCCAAAAATAATTGAATTGAGAAAGTCGGAGTGAGACACTGGGCAGCTTCTTACCAGCACTGTAGACAGGTCCAATATATTTTGGTGAAGGGTCTCAATACCGTGTCTTGTCCTTCACAATTGTAAGCACTCAAGCAAAAGCTTTTTTCCATCTTAACACATCCCTGATTTAAAATTCCCTCTTGGGCTGCAGCTTAGAGTCTAAGAGGTAAATTAGAGGAAAGAGCTGAGGAACAGTGGTGGCTTCAGTGCTTTTTAGCTGGTGAGCATCTCGTTATACTTCCAGGGCTACAGCTGGTGCCAGCTTACACCCTCACCCAGGGGAGGGAAACGAGGTTTGGAAAGAAGGATTATTATTATTATTTTTATTACAAGTATGTGTAGTGACAGACAAGGGGGGATGGGGTTAAGCTGAAGGAGGTCAGGGTTAGATTAGATATTAGGAGGAAATTCTTCTCTGTGAGGGTGGGGAGGCCCTGGCACAGGGTGCCCATAGAAGCTGTGGCTGCCCCTGGATCTCTGGAAGTGTCCAAGGCCAGGCTGGATGGGGCTGGGAGCCACCTGGGCTAGTGGAAGGTGTCCCTGCCCATGGCAGGGCGTTGGAATGAGTTGATCTTTGAGGTCCCTTCCAAACCAAACCATGCCAGGGTTCTGTGGAAACTGTGGTGGGAAGGGAGCCAGCTGTGGCCGAGACAGGAGCTGGGATAAGGGTTGATGCTGACATTATGTCAGTGGCCACCGAAACCCATTGCTGAGTCCCTCCTGCACCTCCTCTGGTAGCACATGGAACAAGACAAAGTCCTGCTGTGCTGGGAGCCAGCTGGGCCACCACCCACGGGTGAAGCCCACCTGTGGGACTGTGTGCTTGTGGCTGGAGGGAGGCTTGAGCAAGAGCTCGGGTGAAGAGCTGTGTGTAGACATCCCTGCAAGGCACCGTGGGAAGCAAGTCACAGACTTCCCGTTCATCCCTGCTCCACCTTATGAGGAACAAGGGGACAGCAACATCAGGAGAGCTACTGATTATCATCCTTCACCCAATTTTATCCTGACTTCAAGGGTTTTCCAGGAGTTGCTGGCAGTCCAATGTCAGGGTCTGGAGTAAAATTTGCGCTGATTTTCTGCAGGCTCCCATCTTCTCGAAGAGCCCAAGCGCTGCGGTAATTGGTGCTCTTGGAAGGAAAGCAGCAACAGCTCATTAGCAGCAATTAACACTCAGCGAGGGTTCCCCCTCGGGCACTTAGTCAATGAGAATCTGGTGTGTGACACAGTTAATGTGAAAGAAAAACCGGAGGGGAGCCTGGAGAGCAAAGTGGGTAAGGGCAGAGCTGCTGGGCCTTTCATCTTGCTGCCCAAAGTAATGGCAGAAATAACCGAAGTGACAAAAGGAGGTGAAAAAGGACGAGGTGTCTCCAGGCTTGGTGGCCTCCGCTGGCATGACCAAGGTTGTGATGCTAAAATGTACCTGATTAACTGGACACTTGAAGGGCTTTAACGCAAGCTCAGCTGGCCTCCCTCCTAAGGGACTGGGGCTTAATTGGGTTAAGGCTGCTTGGGAACCTACTGCAGCTTAAGCCTTGTCTTCAAAAGCTGATCCAGATTAACCTCACTAAAAGTCTCTGGTGGACAGCCCCTGAGGAAGAAGGAGTTGCTCTGAGCTATCCCTGGGCACCTGAGCAGCCCCTTGTCAGGAGAGGTCCAGCTGGATGTGGTTAGACCTGAGGGCGTAGAGGGTGTCAAATTGAGAGCAGGTGAGGCAATGAGGGGCCAGAGCTGACCTGCCCAGACCTTAATCCCAACCAGATGGTAAAACAGAATTCAAATTAGCTGCTGCCTTCCCCTTCTTCTTCCCTTGCTACAAGAAACCCCGGCAGGTCTTTCATAGTGGGAAAGAGGGCAGGTATATGCAGAGTTATTGCAAAAGTAAAAGCCTTGGGTATAACCTCAGGCCACTGGCACTGTTGCAGAGAACAGATTCAACTGGAGATGGTAAGTGTCTGCTGCTTGTGGTGGTTGGATGGGAAAGGGCATTTTCAGTGATTTTTGCTGCCTGTGGAGTGGCAGAGACTGTGTTGGTCCCATGAGGAAAGCGTGGTTAGGAGGCTTTCTGCTCAGGACCTGAGCTCTGGCTGCTTTTGAGCTCCCTCTGGCACCTCTTGGAGTCCTGCTGGCACGTATGGCCAAATATTGTCCTGGTGTATCCAGCAAGTGCTGGGCTTGGGGCTTTGAAGGGGTGAGGAGGGGAGTGCTTTGGAGTCACCAAAAGTGGCAGTGATGGGTTCACTGGCTTCTGAGCTTGCTGCTTCTGCTCTCTAGGATTCCTGCTGGGACTCTGGGGGTGCAGGAGTCAACAGGATTTTTTGCTGGAGCCTGATGGTTTGTTGGTGGCTGCTTTACAGTTTTGTGAGTATTTGGATTTGAGCTCATTGGAAAGCTTTTCCTTTCCTCGTAGGAAAGTCCCTTCTCTCAGAGCTTTCCTGTGGGTTAACAGTTCTAAAACTTAGCAAAAACAGGAGGGGATGTCTTTGGTAGAGCCCATGGTATCAGGTGGGCAGGATGTCTCCCAAATCACCTGCTTGTGGTGGGATTTGGAGGCTGCATCCATGTGAATGTGCCTCAGCCTACCCAGAGCCCTAGCTTGGGGGTGAAGACCCCAGATTTGCTTTTGACCTTCTCAAAGCGTTGGACAGTCTGGAGATGGATATTCCCTCACTGGAGGGCATTTGGCATGTTACCACCCCTTAGTTACAGGAGCCCAGCAGTGGGGTTTTGCTCCTGAGAGGGAGGACTTGGGATGGTGGGAGACTGCGCTGCTGTGGCAGCTCCAGCACGGACGCTCCCTCCCAGGCACATGTGGCAGAGCAGGGTCTGACTCAGCCCATCCAGCAGCTGCAGGGCAGTGGGACTGCGGGGGTGACCTCTTTCCGGAGGGAAACAACCAAGCTCTAAGGTGCCAAGGGCCCGTGCAGGCTCTCGGGAGCCCTTTCTAAAGGCAGAGGGCTCCATGTGATGCCCCCTTCTGCTGGGGCCAGAGCTCTGTCCTGTTACCCCGCGGGGCTGGAGGAGCAGCATTGGAGTGTGAGCGGTGTCCGGCTCCAAGGGGTGGCTCCCACTCCCATCCTGGTGATGTGCACAAATCTTCCTTGCTTTTTTCGGGTGCTGAATTAGGGAATGACATCACGGCGATGCACTCCTTTTCTTGTCACGGTCGAAGGCTCGGGGGTTAATTTCCACCAAGCCTCTGCGGGAGGATGAGTCTCTCTCACTCCATCAGCCGTCCTGTGAGCGTGGAGCTGCCGGGCAGTGTATTCCTGGAGGAACCTGCTCCCAAGGCTGACCACATCTCAGTGGGAGAGGGAGAACATGATCCGCGTGTGAGCGAGGGCACAGGACCCCCGCCCGGTGGCTGCGGGCAGCGCGGGTGCTTTCGGGGAAAACAGCTGTGCCAGATGTGAGCTATTGTTCTAGCGAACACCGCCGGCTCGGGGGCTCACTCGAGGGGGGCCGATTGTGTCGGGACGGCAATTGTGAAGGAACAGCGTGTGTCCCATGGCTGGGAGGGGTCAGTCTTTGTTAGGCCTCCCCAGGGCTCCTCCTCGTCCTACTGTAGCCTTGCCTGTGGGTGGAGGACCCCAGCCGAGGCGCTGGCCAGGCCCGTGAGACCCCGAGAGCCGAGGTGGGGTGGCCGGAGCTCGGCAGCCATCCGGGGGGACGGGACACCCCGGCGGCTGGCGCTGCTGGGGTCCCCGGGATGATTTAATCTGCGCCGGGCTGGCAGCCTGAGCTCTGGCCACGGGAGCCCTCGAGTGAGCGTACTGCTTTTAGTTTTCCTTGGCCCAGCCACCGCTGTTATTTAGGAAATCAAATTGCCCCTTTCCAGAGGGCAGTGGGGTGAGAGGGAAGGAGTCCAGCATCACCCGAACCCACTGAGATGGTGTGAAGTAGAGGACTCGCTTTGGAGGCTTTAAGAAGGATGAGGATGCTGAATGTTTGTGACTGCTGCCTCCCAAGGGCTGTGCCAGGGATGAGAGGCAGCCTTGGGTCTTTATTCTTCTTCTGTTGATGTATGATTGTTACGCTACAGAATTTCCCCAGTAAATTATCTCGTGTCCTTTTTATATCTGTGAGGAAGGCATTTTTAGAATACTGGCTTGTGCACTTTGTGCTCTGGCTGGGACACCCAGTTGCCTGGATCTAAAAATAAGTTGGAGGCTTGGGACTTGGTTTTACCCTAAAAAAAAAATATATATATATATATGCACATAAAAAGCAACTTGGAGATGTTTGGCTTGAATAGATTTCTTTTCTTTTCCTCTGTCTCAATGCCTTTCCTGACCAATATCATGGTTGCAAGTGTTTGTCCTTCAGTGAGGAGTTTAGGGTGAATGCAGCAAAGTTTTGGATCTTTTGGGAAGACTAGGCGTTGCCATCACGGTGAAGAGTGCACGAGGAGGGGCTTATTGACCACAGGGCTGTGTGGCTCCTCTTGAGCAGTTAGCTCAATGCCCTGGGAGCATCATCTTTGCTTGGCACATTGATCCACTGCTGTCAGGCCTGTTAAAGGGTCCTTATCCTGCCAGTGCCCAGGAATCTGAACACTAGTGACAGGTCAGGGACTGGAAGAGTGGCACCCTGGTCTTTTATTGCCTTCTGCTGCTGGCCTGTGCCGCCCTGCTGAGGGATGGGGATGCCCATTGCAGCCGGCTGCAGACCCGTCTGGCACCAGCAGGAATCCTTCCCCAGCCTCACAGTGTCTGTGGTGCCTTTTCTGCTGCCCTGTTTGTCAGGGAGGCTGGATGAAGGAGAGAGATGGATTTTTTTTCTCTCATCACCTTGGATGTTTTTGGAGATGGCCTCAAGCTCAGGGTTCTGCCTTCTGCATCCATGCAGAAACCAGTTTGTGGTTCTCTCACCCAGTCCACAGCTCTCCCTGTTTCCCAGCAGCTGAGATCTGCCCTGTGAAAAGCTGGGTGCTGTGGGAGGGGAGGAGACACTTGGGGAAGAGCTGGGCACTTGCTTTCCCTTGAGCAGCAGTCAGATGTGGGTGCCTAACTCCTCCGAGCTCCTGTGAAAACCCTGCACAGCAGAGATTGCTTCTTTCAGGATGTTTGCACACACCTGCCTGTGCTGTGGGCAAAGGTGAGCATCAGCCAGGGAAACTGAGGCACGGAAGCCTTGGACATCTTCCCCCTAGCTGTGCAGCAATGAGGTGCTTCTGTTAATGCTGGCCTCCTGCCTCCCAGTCCCTGGGCAGGGAAGAGAGGCCTTTAGGGAAAGGAGATGAAGCTGCTCTGTGCTGGCTAAAGGCAAGCCCAAAAGCTGCACAGCTCCCCTCTGTCTGGAGGGCTTTAAGGACACTGCTCAGCCATGTGAAGCCCACGCCGTGGTGGGGGAGCCCAGGAGAGCTGCACCCGCTGGTGTTATCCCCTCTCCCTGACCTCGGCAGATTGTGAGTTGCACTATAAAAATTGATAGTGAAATTTGGGTTCCTGGCGACCCTGGGCTGTGTTCAAAAACCATAAGGCCCCCCCTAAGCCTGGAACGTTGCTTTGTCTTTTTGTTGTAGGCAAAAAGGAAGAGAACTGATGTACAGGGCTGTCCTTATGGGTTAGGTGGGACAGGGCTGATCTGTGCAACCTTAGGCAAAAAAGACCTGTAAAACTTGGTCCTGGCCTGGGATGGTTTTTTTTAATTTTGCTTTGAAACAAACAATCCAGGCAGAAAGGGAACCATCCCTGACTTTGTTTAGCTTGGAACCGCCTCTAGAATAACTTGCCACCGTTGAGTTCTGCCTCCCAAAACCGCACAGGGCTGCAAACATATTTCTCCATTTCCCCTGCTGCTTCTTGCTTGCCCTCTCTCCCGCACTCTGTGTAACTCCAGCCAGCACTGGCACTGCCAAAGGAAGGTGAGTGCTTACCCCGTGCCATGGATAGCAAGTCTCCCAGGCTGTTGGGGGGTGCTGGAGCTGGGATGCTGCCTATGCTGGGTTTGGAGGGCAAGGCTGGACTCCCCTCCTTCCCTGAGCTGCTGTTTCTTTGCCTTTGTCCCAGGCATGGCTCTTTTCCTTCCCCTAAGTGGTTCCAAACTGGATCTTTAGCTCTTTCTTTTGAATTTTTTCGACTAACTCCCTACAACTGAAGCTCTTTCCGTGTTTTCAAGGATGATCTGTCGGAGAAGCTGTGGCTGCCCCATCCCTGGAAGTGTTTAAGGCCTGATTGGACAGGGCTTGGAGCAACCTGATCTAATGGAAAGCATCTCTGCCAATGGCAGAGGGATGGAATGAGATGGTCTTTCAGGTCCTTTCCAACCTAAACCAATCCATGAGACTTGAGCATAGAAGTGGGAGATACATTACTGGGGTGGGAGCAGGTGGGGAGCTGCAGCTTTTGTCTCCTTGACTTATTCCACTGATGAGGAGGAGAGGCAACAGTCTGTGGCTCTGAACTCTCTATTTACTGCTTCACTGGGTTTTTGAAGGGGAAGGTTAGAGGGATCAGGAGAACAGATGTCCCTTTGAAATCTCAGAGTTTTCAGGTCCTTGGCATTTTTTTTCTGCTTTATTCTAAGGGGTCTTGGTATGCCCCTCACCCAGCCCTGCTGTACTGCACACACATCCTTCGATCTCCTCTTTGTAGTGGCTGAACCCACAGTTTGGTTTCAAACAGGTAAAAGTCTTGGGCTTCCGTGTTCCTGTAGGCTCACAGAAGAGGCAGTCAGAAAGGAGCTGCTCCAGTGATGGGGAAAATGGGGAATAACTGCAGCCTTTGTAGTCCTTGGAGGGCTGTTGGGGGTGACAACCCTAAATACGTGTCCTGGCTGGGGCAGGAGGGCTACAGTCAGTGCTCACAGGCTCTGTGGAATAAATACCAGAGTTTAGCCTGTCTGTTGCTTCCAAGATCACTTCTGAGCAATCAGTGCATTCCTTTGGAATTCACTCCTGTTGATGTTTTTGGTGCGTGTTAGCCCCAGACAAACCAAGATTTCTGCCTGGGAATTCCCCTGAGGCATTGTCAGCCTGTAGGCTGGGTTTAGACCCAAGAGTCTGAGAGCACACATGTCTCTTCAGCTCCCAAGGGGTTGTCCTGTGAGCAATGGGTGCATCATCCGTGAGCCATGGTCCGTGCGTGCTCTGCTCCCGCCGTGGAAGCATCTGGGAGCCCGGCTGCTCGGAGAGCCCGGCTCTGCATCATTGCCTGGTCTAATGAAAGACATCCCTGTCCCCTCGTGGGGCTCAGATGGGCCATGTGCTTTAGGATGATCTCAGCCGTGAGGAAATGGTGAGCCTCTCCGAGGAAGAGACGGCCGTGATTCACTCAGATAGAAATAGAAAACCCAAACAAGCAAATGGAAACTCCCTATTGACCAGGTTCCTGCAACTTAAATGGGTTTTTACTACCTATTCCAGTATTCATTTGAAAATCATATGCATTTACTCATACACGCTACAATCAGATGGTTTTTAAGCCATTAAGGCCCATTGGGTCAATAACCAGCATTTTCAAAAATCTATTAAATCCCCATTTCCGTGGAAATAGAGCTTTTACAATTGATCATGGCTACCGACTCCCATTAAAATAAACCCTAAATGCTATCAACTCCCCCAAGATGTAGAGCACTAAAAGACAGTTTGCCAGGACAAATTTATCCCAGGGGGAAGTTGATGGCCCATTATGCTTAAGCAACATGAGAATTGTCATATAAGTCAGGAAGTTTATGGGACTTGCATGGATTTGTCCTCCCTGAGGGGGTGAAAAGGAAGGTTCATGGGTTGAATCGCTAGTGCTAGCACAAGCTCCAAGCCAGACCCCTGCAGGAGCTTTTTTTGGGAACATTCACCTTATTTTGTATTAAATTTCAAGCGTGTATAGACTTTGGTTGCTTGGCAGAAGCAAATGATGCTTTAGGGCTGAAGTGCTGTAAGAAATGCTGTATTTGTGGATCGGTGCTTGGTGGCACAGGGTTCCCTGTGTTGCCGAGGTCTGCACAGCAGAGGTGCTCCAGCCCTCTGATCATCCCCGTGGCCTCCTCTGGGCTTGCTCCGACAGATCCACATTTTCCTTATGCTGGCAGCCCCAAATGCTGCAGCTCTGGGACCCCCAGCTCTGGACCACTGCAGGTGGGGTCTCACAAGAGCTGAGTAGAGGGGAAGAATCCTCTCTGTTGTCCTGCTGGCCACGCTCCTTTCCATGCACGGGAGGCAAGAGCTGTGCCCATCCTAAAAGTGGAGCAGAGCAAGCCGGGGTGTCCCTGCTGAGCGCTGGGGATGGAGGGTTGCAGCTCTGGCAGGCCCATCCCAGGAGGTGACCCAAAGGCCTGGGACCCATCGAGGTGCCTGTTGTCCCCTCTGAGCACGGGCAGTGCTTCTCAGGATGTGCACCAAGGCTGGGCGAAGAGCACTGCAGGAGAAAGGGGTCCCAGCCCTGGCTCCCACGTCTTGGCTTGGCAGAGAAGCACGGGGAGCTTTGTGATCCAGCTGTCCTTTCGGATTAGGGCTTTGCTGCCTGCCATCTCTGCCAGACAGCAGCAGCTCTCGGGGCGCGGGCTCGCTGCCGGCGTCAGCCGAAAGCTGCCGTGGCCCTTGCAGGAGAGGTCAGGTCGTCCCTGCCGAGCCAGAGGCCAGGCTTCCCTTGTTTGTCTCCCTTCATGCCTCCTTCAATCAGCTTCACGGCAGCCCTCTGCTCCCTCCCGCAGCCCTGGATTTCTCTGCTGTGTGTGCCTGATCCAGCACTCCTCGTCCTGCTGCTGCCGTCTCCCCAAGACCTCTCTTGCTGGGGATGATGTCTGTGCTACGGGGCCATGTCTAGGTGCTTCCATGAAGCCACTGGGAGAAGACAGCCCTTCCCCTCCAACAACGTGGTGGTGTTGGGTGGTGTTTGTGATGGGAGTGGAGGAGGCAATGCAGTGAATTGGTCCTTTCCTCCTTAAGAGAGTTTAATTTGAGGAAGGTGGTGAGGAGAATGTGAATTCCTGCTCCTGGGTAGAGTGTGGACAACTATCCCTAGAACAAGTGTTGTGGGACTTTCTCTTGTAATGAGTTCTGTGTCAGGCAGCAGGAGCAGTTGGGATTATTGGTGGTTGGCCTTGGTGCTGTTTGCAGTGCAGGATTGGCTCCTCCAGGAGCTCAGGAGAGAGTGACTACAGGTCTATCAAACAGCCACAACCATCAGCATTCTTACATTTTTTTGGAAACTGAAAAGCAGCTTGAACAAAATGCTGGTGTCTGAGTCCCGACGAGTATTTCTCAAAACGCTTATTTCCTCCAAAGGTGTCCTAGGGCTGGTGGTACCTCGGTCACACCCGGGAAGCCTACACAGGCACATGGAGGCATGCTGGGATTCCCAGCACAGCCATCCCGAGAGGCCCTGGGCAGGCTGTGGTGCCCACTGCATGCATGGCAGCTAGCAGCTGAGCGAGGCGGTGAGCCAGCCCTGCCCTCGGGGTGCAAACATCACAAACCCAGTGTTTTTCCGTGGCTCAAGCATTTGATGCACATGTGCACCCCGCTGGCACTGGTGTCCTGAGGGTGCCCACCATGCTGTGAGAGCACAGCTGGGGGTTAACCTCTCCTGAGGCTTATTCTCATGTATTCAACACAAGTGGGGGACCATCCTCGGTTCAACCCCGAAACATTGAGTACCACATGCAACCAGCCTTGAAATTGGTCACTGCCCTCTTGCCCTGCACGTAAGCTGTCAGCAGAGCTGTAACAAGATCCAGAGAGGAAAGCAGCATGTGGCAGAAAAGCAAACAGTCTCTGGGCAGGCTGATCGGGAGGAATTAAGGCAGCTTTCCCAAAGTCAGGTGTCCTGTTGTGATGCCAGAGGCAAAGACAAGTCCTTGGTGCCTGGCTGTGGCTTTGCTCTATGTTAAGGAGAGCCTTGAATGTGTAGAAGCCAACTGTGATGATTGTGGAAGTCCCATGAAATGCCTCTGAGTGCAGATCAGAGGGGTTGTCTCCAAGGGGCATATTACAGTAGGGATCTGCTATTGACCTCCAAGCCAAGATGATAAGGCCAGCAAAGCAATATTTGAGTCATTTAAGCTCGGAGTCGTCAGAACCTCGTAATTACGAGTGACTTCAGCTACCCAGATGTTAGTTGGAAGAATGATACAGCAGCTCACAGGTCATCCACGGAGTTCCTGGAATGTGTAGAGGACTGCTCCTCATGCAAGTGTTGGATGTGCCAGCCGGGAATGAGGCACTGCTGGACTTGCTACTCACAAACCAATAATACCTGGCTTGTAATAGCTCGGCCAGTGGCCAGTCTTGCCTGCAGAGATCACAATATTGTGGATTTTGGATCCTGCTGTGCTGCTGATGGTTAGTGCTAAGACAAAGGTTTTAGATTTTTGAAGAGTAAATTGCATCTTGCTCAAGGCTCAGCTGGAAAGGGATTCACTTCCATGGAAGCTAAAGGAGTGAGTGCTGGGGGTTTTCAAAAACACTCTGCTAGAACCACAAAAACAGTTCATCCCCTTTGAAGGTAAGAGAACCAGGTGGGAACAGGGCTTTAGAGAGAGGACAACCCGATTAGCCTGTCCTGTTGTGATCCTTGTTGGCCCTCTCAGACATCACTGCATGTACCATGTCAGCTGTTCTCCAGTCATGTGTCCTGTGGTCAGCCCTTCTGCATCCAGCGTGGCATTTCCCCTGCAAATTTGTTACACCCACTGGGATTCGTTTATCTATGAATGTTTGTATTTCTGCACTCTTTCCTTTTGCTTTTTGCCCTCTGCTCCGTATTCCCACATCCCACACTTTCAGAGTTGGGACTTGCCACCTCCCCAGTGGTTCGCCTTCCACGCAGTCCAGCTGAGGCTTCAGCCCCCATCCAACTGCTGCCACCTCTTTTTTTTATTTTTTGTCTTTATCTTCAACTCTGCTCCACTACCACGTGTTTAAACTTGGTTAAAGGTGGGAACCACACTGTAATTTTGTCCAGGGATGCATCTCTAAGCTTCAGCTCCACTTTCCCTGCTCAGCAGATCTGCTTCTTCCTTCTTTCACCCTCGTTTCTAAAAGGATCTTTTACTCTTTGTTTTTGCTGGAGTCAGCTTGATTTCAAGGAATTCCACTTCACCCCGTTCTCCCTGACAGCTCTGGTGCAGCGGTGTCTGCTGGTCAGTCCTGGTTTTCAGTTCTTCATTCACTACTTGTGTTAAGTATTGAACTCCATTTAAGCTGATCTGAATCAACTCATTTTAAGTTCAGGCAAAGTTTTCTTTCTCTCATCTGCTCTTTCATAATTTCTACACTGCTTACCAAAACCAGGTCTAAAATAGCATTGCCTTTTGCTGATTCAGTGATGATTTAGTGAATAACTTTTTAGCCAACACTTCCAGGAATATCTGGGCCGTGCCATTGTTAGCAGCGCTTATTCTTCAGCCTACCTCAGGGCAAAATGCCCTGCAGACTTTCTGGTCTGACACTAATGTTATTGTCTTTCTTTCCCAAATCTGACCTCAAGAAGCTGCCTAGTGCCCTCTGATGTAACAGAGCTGTGTGCTAGCGATCTGCAGCCTTCTGGCTCCCTTTCCCCTGTAAATCTGTGGGGAAGGGTCACAGCCTTGAACTACGATGTGTCTGTTTGATCCCATCTGCAGCTTTTGCCAGTGCAGCTCTCTGACCCTTCAGCGTCTGCTAACTGCTCCAGTCCCACGCTCACACACGGAGGCTGAGTTAACGCTGAATCCAACAGGAATTCCTCACACGTAAGGGAACCTCCTGATCCTAAAGGGTCCTGTTTTGCCCTCTCACCCTCTTTGACATCTTGACGCTAGGCCACCCATGCAAGACTTAAACTGTGCTGCCAGGGATGGCTGCTTCCTAGGTTGCTGTTCTGCTCGTGCTGTCAGTGCCTCAGAGGTGGATTTTTCCAGGCACGTCCAAGAACTGTGTGATGTCCTCATCCCTTGTGGACTCAAATGCTCCTTGGCTGGAGTCCAGCACCCAGCGAAGTTGATGAAAGACTCCTGAGCGCTGCCCAGGGTATTATTCCAGCAGTGTTGTGCTTCCCGTGATCCCAGGGGAATGTCTGGCTCTCTCGCAGCCTTCCCTTCCCATCTTGCATGTGTTTTGTATCTGGCTGTGTTACCAAAGCCTGTCCAGATGAGAGTCATTTGGATGTTGCTGCCTTGTCAAGTTGTCATGATGCTGGCAGAGATGTTTGTGGCGTACCAGCAGAGTGCTGGACTGGAGTCAGAGCTCCCAGACGTGGTCATGGGGATGCAAGTAGTCTTAGTAAGTACAGAAGGACTTAAAAACATGGCATCCCCCCAGCTGCATTCATGCCAGAAATTTTGGGGCAGGTAAACCCGGAGCGTGAGGCAGCTGCAGTTACAAGAATGGCCATCAGCCTCGTCTGGAAGCAGACCAAGTAACCAATCTGGGCTCATCTTCTGTGCCAAGGTGGCACCGTGTTTACGCTGTGGGAGGTGGGCTTTGTCTGCCTGTGGTAGGCAAGGAGGGAGGCAAGGCTGAGATGAGATGAGAACAGGGGTGAGGGTTCCCAAATTCTAGTGAGGAAGATTGATTTATGCAAGCAGAGAGCCCAGGTCTGAAGGCTTACCTATTTAGACCCCCCTGCTGAAGAGTCACCGTGAAGAGGAGTCCTTTGGTGGGTCAGAATGGAAGATACTCATTTTGGCTCACCATCTGGAGGAGCATCTCCCTTCATGGACAATATGGAGAATTTAGAGAGTCTGCTCTCCCAAAATGTTCATGCCACTTGGATCAGCACCTGTCTGCGTGGATTGAGCTGTGACTCAGAGACAAGGTGGCTGTGTTTGTCCTTAACCCTTTGCAGCCTTGGAGAAATGCGTTACCCACACACTAAAAACGTTATTGGCAGACTGGTGCTCGTTTCTGGGAAGTCTGAGGGATTCCTCATTTGTCAAGCAGAGGTTTGGGGGAAAAGGGAGCCTCTCTGCTTGCAGGAAGTAGGAAGAGGAATTTCCTTGCAGTGGTTGAAGGACATGAAAGCAGAGCCAGGAATCCCCTGTGACTTCTTTAGGCTGTATGGTTAGCTGGAGCTGGCTGGGCCTCAAGTATTTTCCAGTTGTCCATGGAGGGCACTTGGACAGCTTCCACCCAACCTCACTCCCACATCCCTTCTGAAAGGTCTACTGGGAAAAGACTCCTATTTTTGAATTGCAGTGGAATTCCTGTGGCATTACGCGCTGCACCCTTTGCAGTACCCAGAGAACTCAGTTTGATTTATGGTACTGCAAGGGGGTATGTTCTGGCCTTGCTTTTCATTTGGAGGTGCCATCTCTTGCCTCTTGCTGGTCATGGCCACTTTGTGGCCTCAAGGCTTCCTGTTATGATGCAAAAAGTGTCCCCCTTGGCCCTCTTCTCCCACCTTCTCCCACGTCAGGCTTGTTTGACAGCTTCACTGTGCTTTCTGCTGCCCCAGGGATTAGCAGATCCTCTCCTCTCTCCCACCTGTCCAGCAGCCATGGTCCTGTTGTTGCTCCCAGGAATTTGTGCTGGAAAAGCTGCAACAGCTCTGTCTCTCCCGGGTGTGTCAAGTCTTCTCCTCTGACCAAGCCGGCCCAGAGTCTGACTTACAACCATGGTTAGGAAGGTGCTGCTTCCCCTGTGGCCAGGACAAAACTTTCCAAGGAAAAACATGAGAAAAGAATGTGAGTTCTCCAAGGGATCGTGGGGGGAGTGTGATTTTTGAACTGCTCAGAAAGGAAGATTTGGGCCTTTAATAAGGTAAGGTCCAGTGCAGTAAGAGTTTACCATGCAAATCTATGGACATTCAATGACTTTCCCCTTTGATATGATGAGGTGACACAGGGAAGATGGAGCAGGACTCCAAGAAGAAAATTGTCAGGAAGCAATGGGCACAACTGGGAATGTGAGAAATTTGGATTAGACTTGAGGAATTCTTTTTAACTTGAGGATGCTTAAACACTAGAATAAGTTGCCCAGAAAGGTTTGGAAACCTCTGTCTTTGTGGCTGTTCAGGCCCCAGCTGGGCATGACCTTGAACAACGTGGTCTAATTAGACCTGGTTTTGAACAAGGGGGTCAGAATGGCCTGTGGAGATCCCCTCCATCTGCAGCGGGGTCTCTGACTCTGCTGTTCTGTGGTGACAGTCACTGAAGCTGCTCCATCTTCTTTTCCATTTTTCAACAGGAAGAAGCACCACAGGATGGCAGCCCCTGGTCATGTCCCATACAAGTAAAACAGGATGCCGTGTGGTGCCTTAGGGTCAGGTCATCACATGGTGTCACCCAGCAGAGCTCTGAGCCAATATCCCCCCGTTGTGAGGGAGTGCATCCTTTCTGGACTCATCCCCTCAAACACCACCATTTTGGACCGTGTTCATTCCCATACTCATGTCTAATAATGTCATTCCATAGCCCTCCCATCCCTCATCTCTCTCTACTGTTGCACATGCTCTTCCTGCAAGCTCCACTCTTCCAGGGCTGCAAGTGCTCCCCACAAGGTCCAGGTGTTAGCACCACACAGCTGGCTGCTCACCACTGAGCTTTGGATGCCCTTGGAAGAACAGTCACTTTGAATCTGGCAAGCCTGATGTCCCACCCGTATCTCCTCTGTCCTCTGCCCTACTCTTCGGGGTCGGTTTGGGTTTTGCTCCTCGGCTGATAGCTGTGCCTCCGTGTATCCTTCTGTCCTTCCTTTGTGCTTCCATGTTGGGTTGCGGTGCCCATCCTGCTGGAAATACCACCTAGTTTGGAATGCTCTAGTCTTGCAGGCATTGGAAAACTGTTTGGGAGGCAGAGGAGAGTGCTGTCATTTAGGCTGTTTGTGGAGACCAAAGGCTGCTCCGCCTTCTCCTCAGCGAAAACCACAGAAGCACTGAAGGAGAGGGAGAGCATAACCTTGGCAGGAAGCAAAAGGCTCAGGTGCCAGTTGGATGCTCCTTGTCTAACCTACGGATGCCAGCAGGAAATGTAGATTGAGGGGAGTTGGAGTTGCCCATTCCAGAGTTGTTCTGCTCGCATCTTTGGGGACGTTAGCGGGATATTTGTGCTTTCCATGCCATAGGGGGTGAAATTTGGGTCCTTTCTTCTCCTTGCCCATCCAACCCATCCGAGCAGTGCTCACTGCTGGAGCTGCTCCCTCTAACCCTTACACATCCCTGAACCATCCAGATCTCTCAATGGAGGGAATTACAGTTATTTATAATCAAGCCCTGACAAAAAATGTTGCTAATGTCAAGGGAACGGCAGGCGACAGCCAGAAAAACATCATGTCTCCAGAAGAGGGGCTGCAGGAATATCCCTCTGAATAGGGCTGACGTCGGCTCTTGGAATTTGGACAGCCTGGAAGGCTTTTGGGGCTATTTTTCCGAGATATCATAGGTCAGGAATTGATGTTATTTTTAAGTCTGTGTCCCCCGAGCAGCTCTGATGAGTGAAGGAGACTTTCTCTCCCCCCTCCCCCTCCTCATGCTCTATTTCTACGAGATTTTTGCTTCTATTCCTTCCGAGTCATGCCACAAGTATGTCCTTCAGGTTTGTTTATTCTTCTCACTATCTATTCCTCCCGGCCTGCTCCCGTCTTGGTTGGGTTGAAGGGATGGCGTCAGCGTGGCGCGTGTCTGGGATGCTCAGGCGAGACATCACAGAGAAGGGATCAAGTTCTCCTAATTTGTCCTTTCCGGTGGGGAGAGTTTTCTCTCCACAAGCTGATGTGGCTGGGGAAAGTGTTCTGGGAATGCTGCTTTGTGGTGGGAGATCTCGGGGCCTGGTGAAGACAAGCTGGTCATCTCATCTCGCCACATAGCCCAGCCAAGATTTTTCTGAAGTAACCGAATCTTCAGAGCTCCTGGGAAGGTGGGTGAGATGCCTCCAGCCTCACATGGTCTTTTGGGGCTGACTGGTAGGAGAGAGGCAGTCAGAAGATCCTGATTATCTGACACCTCCCAAGTCAGCAGTGGCTTTTGAAAGCCTCTGCTATTCTGGGTCCAGGGAAATAGCCCTTGGGTTTACCCAGTTCTGTTCCACATGCCACCCTGCTTTGGTTTATTTCTGGAATCCTTTTTTTTTTTTTTTTCATTTTTTCCTCCTCTTCAATTTGCTGTAGCAACCTCTCTCTCTCTCTCTAAACAAGCCTGTTGGTGTAGCAGCTCGACTAGGTATCTTGCCATTTCAAACAGAGCATTTGCACATCTCACTGGTTTCCTTTCTCACTTTGCCTCTCAGATGAGAACGTGCCTTTTCCCCCTTAGCCCATGCTCAGCTCCATCCTTCTGTCCATCATCCCTCGTGGTGAGGAATGCACTCATGGGCATCACTGCTAGTGGACACCACCAGAAGCAGCTTGTTCAAATAGAGCTGGTGCTCCTTCACGGCGAGCCCAGCGTGAAGAAACGACTGTGCTGCCTTCATAATCCATCCATGCAGCTCAAAGATGCCAACTGCTCCTGGAAGCATGGGAATAAGTGAAATGCTTTCCACCACCTTAATGTTGCTGTTGGCCTCATGCTGCAGGTTTAGTCATTCTTATGACATATTTCCACAATGGTGTGTTTCCATCATCATTCCACGGTGATGTATTTAAAGCCTTTCCATGAGCTGTTGTTTTTTGGTTGTTTTTTTTTCTTGCTCCGAATCTCTTAAATGAATGGCTTCTCAAACTGTGGGTCAGGCTCTTCAGGTTTTGAAGACTTGGACATAAGTCATAGAAATATGGAGACAGTGTCTCCCAATCCTGTCTCAGCCCATGAAGTTAGTGGCACAGATGGTGGAAGTGGTAGCACTTGATTTACAGAATATCCTGAGATCTAAGGGGCCCCCACAAGGATCGCTGAAGTCTGTTTAAAAGAGTACCTGGCATTTGCAGCACAGTCCAAGGCCTTATAACTCCATTGCTATTATCATTGGAATTATTATTGCTGATTTTAAGTTAGACCTTGATTGTTTTGCATAGCTGAGGACAGGAACTCCCTAAAGACCAGTGCTGGGGACTGTGGGTGTTCTGGTGAATGGGATACAGACTTTTGACCTGTGCAGAAACAGTCACACAGAGGGAAGAGCGAAACCTAACTTTCCTGACTGCTGGATTTTTGGTTTTGGTCTCCAAGTGCTGAGATATGCCCCGTTGTGAGGATCTGTTCATGGACACTCAGACATGCCCATGGGTGTTACTGCTCTGCTGCAATGCCTAGTGCCTACCCACCTCTCCCAGCCCATTACCTGCCTGTGGCCTCTAGAAATGGATGTCTTGGATATCCCCACTCCAGTGTTCTTTCTGCTCCTGCAGCTCTTTATTCCCAGCTCTGAAGATGGGAGGAGAGACAGCCAGCAGCGTTGTTGGGAGACTTTCCCCACTAAACTTGCCCTTCGATGAATCTGGCTCCAGAGATTGCCCTCTCCCCACTAAGCTTATTTTGGGAGATTATGTTTTTTCCCCTGCTGGCTACTGCAGGCATCCCAGACCTCCTCTGAAAGATTCAGATCATGTGCAGGGGGACAGATTGATGTGAAGAGGGCCTGGCTCAGTGCTGGTGAGACCCAGGCAGAGTCTTCTCCAAGGTCCATTTTGAGCAGAGCTGCGAGAACATTTTTGGTTTTGTTTCTGTTTTCTTTTTGTTGTTGTTGTTTCTCGTTTGTTTGTTTGGCTGGGTTTTTGTTTGTTTTTTTTGGAGTAAATTCTGAGATACTTTTTGCTCATGCTCTTCCTTGTGCAATACCTGGGGATGTGTTTTGATGGGAGATGTGCCTGTGCACTGCCGGGACACCCTTGTTTTTGCCATGTCGTGCCATCTCTGGCATACTGGTTTTCCTGGGGAAAAGGATGGAATGGAAGTTGAGATAGACTAGAGAAGCTGGAGAAGAGACTTCTTGGCCCCAGCTGACAAACCCTCTCTGCTCCCAGCAGTAAGATTTGATGTCCATTCCTGTCCTGCCCCGTATCAGGGGCAACCCCTGAAAAACCCTTGTTAGAAACAGTTGGAGTTCTGGATTAATTCTTCTCTCCCTCCGCCTCAAATTCTGCTTTTCTGATGCCAAACCCCCTCTCTTTTCCCCAGCAGGACCAACCTCTGTGTTTCCTTCCTTCTCTCATGTTTTCTCCTCCTGTTTTGTCCCCTATTATCCTGTTTTGTGGGCCTTCTTTTGTCCCCATGGTTGGAGCACCTTTTCTGAGGGTAGAACTGGCGAACAAAGCCACTGTAATTAGCAAAACTTCTTCAGACTTGCACGAGTGCCTTCCCACCCCCACCCAAACCCCTCGCCAGCAGAGCTTGCACCTTACAGAGCAGAGCTTGCCGTGTCCTGTTGAAATGCGGAATTTTTCCATGCCTTAAAACGCTCTCGGTTTCAGAGAGTTGAGGATGTCTCCAGGTGTGCTGCACCCTTTGTAGGATGTCTGTGGATGGCCTCCTGCTTTTCCTCCTCGCTCTGTGGGAGTATGTGCTGACCGTCTCCTCTCCTTTGTCCGTGCAGGGCGTACATGAGCGTGAAGGAGCTGAAGGAGGCTCTGCAGCTGAACAGCACCCATTTCCTCAATGTTTACTTTGCCAGCTCGGTGAGGGAAGAGCTGGCTGGTGCTGCCACTTGGCCGTGGGATAAAGAGGCCCTCAGTCACCTGGGTAAGTGAGTTATCCCATTCACGGTGTCTCAGAATTATTGGTTTTCCTCTCTCCTCCTTGACCTGGCAAAAAGAGGCGGGTGTGCTGTGCCTCAGCATCGTGGATGTTTGATACGAAAAGGGTGATAACAGGGTTTGGGTGTTCCAACAGCTGCTGCTGTGAGGAAAAGAGCTGCCTGCTCCCTGAGTCCGTGTGGGTGGGAGGGTGAGGTTACACACTGACAAGGGACTTCAGCATTGTTAGGAGAAACTTCTGGTGGTGAAGGCAGTGGGATTACAGTTTTACCATAAGTGCAGGCTCTGGAGAGCGTTCTAGACTCACATTTGGTTTCTCCTGGACCTTCCAGGCCTCTCTTTTGGGATTCTGGAGACAGTGAACTTCACTCTGCAGCACGTAATAGCGAACAGACATAACCCAGGAGTGTCAGTGTTTTCAGAGCTGAGATGGCAGATTTCAGCAACCCCAGGGCTGCCCAGGCAGCAGCCAGAACCAGCCACTTCCGAATCCAGCTGCAAGTGTGAGGATAACTATCAAATTTTACCATGTTTTTATAACTTGGCCTACTACCTGCTGGAGGCAAGTCCTTGTAGGCCGCAAAACAGCCAAAATGGCGACTGGCTCCCTCGAATGTGGTTGTTTTGTGCATTTTCTGCTATTTCTGTTGTTTCTCTTTTTCCTGCCCCTCCTACCACCTCTTCAGTGTCAGAGTTTTCTGGCAAAACCCTTTACACTTTGCAGTCAAAATGTCTAAAGTGTTTCTCAATAAGTAACTGGAAATAATTACTCCTGACACCTGCACAGCAGACCTAGACCTTCTGCTTTTACAAGTGCGTGATGTTCAACCCTTAAACGTTTTACACTGCTGTTAAAGACCTGTTTTAAAGTTCCTTTTTGCCAGTTTCCCTCCCTCAATGAGTTTCAGGGCTGTTTTTTCAATAGCATATGGCTACAGCTGCTTGTTGAGGAAGGCAAATCTCCATGAAATTTATTCTTCCAGCTTCCAGAAATCACTTCCAAGGCTCAGCTTGACAATCATCTGACTGCAGCAAGTGCTTCAGCCACACACGTTCTCCTCAGACCCCTCCCAAAGGCTTGCAAGCATTTGTACAGAGGGGTAATTGGGGTGACTGGTCTCATCAAAAGCTCGCATTTAGCTCCAGTCTCCGCGCTCGTGTCCAGCCAGGGACACGAGAAATGGCACCATCTGGAAATGTTGGATCAGGGTTTTAGCGTGGAGGTTCAGGGGAGAAGGGGTGTTGTCTTGACTCTGGTGCCAGAGCTGTGAAGTGTGAAGCTGGATCCGAACTTCTTTGAGGCTCTGGCACGGACTGAAGACTTCGGCTCAAGACTGTCCTTGGTTTTAGATTTAATGAGCTCGGGAGGGCGGGTGGTGGACAGACTCTGCTCTCCGTAAACAGTGAGCTCCACCACATCATCACTTGCTTTGTACCACGCACAATGTGTATTATTGTCCCACACAGAAGAAACCTGGGACTGAGGAGGCCACGAATATGTGGCTTTTGACAAAAACTCTCACAAGAGGCCGCTGGAGGATCTGAGTAGATGTGGAAGTAAAGTGGCGAGTAAAGAGAAAGGAAAACCTTGGGAGGAGTTAATGGCAGTTTGAGAAAAATTCCTGAACTTAGGGACCTAACTGTGGCCAGGGGTGGAGGCAGGTCTATAAACAAGAGAGGGGTCCGTCTCCAAAAAGACAGACTCCTTTCCTTGTGCTAAATCTTGCTAATCTCCTGTCCACCCTCACCTTAAAACATGAGGGTCAGCACGCAAGACCTGTCCTCCTCATGCCACTGACTGCTCCCACGGAGCAGGAATGCCATGCTGATTTTTCCCTACACGCAGACAGACCCTCTCCTGCTTTAGTTCTCTGCATGAATCAAATTGGTTCCTTGACTTCTCTGAGCAGCCAAAACTGCCTCTTGTCCCCAGAGAGTCTTGGTCAGATTTTGCTCTGTTTGTTTCTCTGAACTGGACTTTCTTAGATGTTTTCAGCAGAAGCATCGTGAGACTTTTTCTTCTCCAACTGCCTTCCCTTCATCTATTTTAATACTTTGCCTCAGCCCAAAAATCACTAGATTTTCTTGTTCTCCAGAAGTTGTTTAATCTGCCATCTGGATTTTGATCCTCTTACAAACCATTTTTTCGTGATCTTTGAGTGTATTTTTCAAGAGGGTCCTCCTCACCTTCCTGTTGGTGTCATCACCTCCTGGAAGTCTTCAGTGAACTTTGTTTTTCATCCCCTTCTCTTCACAATGCTTCCTTGGGGCTACCAGAAATTAGATGACCACTTGTGTGCTGGTTACTTACACTTCTGTTGTTCTTCTCCAGACTTTTTTCCTGAGTAAATTTAATTTTTGGGCAGCCTTTCTGAAGGCTTAGGGATAGTTCACCAATAATACAGCCAACAGCAACTACTTTCAATGAAGCATAAAAGATAATTACTGGCTTGGAGAGGGCTGAAGTGGTCTATGAATTTTCTACAGACCATGTTTCAGCTGCTGTGGAGCTCCCAGACAGAGACAACTTGCTGCCAGCCAGCAGCAGAGGTAGAAGGGCTCAGGTCTGTTTGCACCACTCCCTGTGACTATACTGTCTGTTTCAGTCTTTCCACCGTAATCACAGTGAGTTCCTCGCAAATTCAGATTTCTTGGAGTCTGGAATGAGTTTTCTGAGAACTTAGAAGTAAATCTTTTTAACTACACAGCAGAAGGAGTCAAAGAACTTCCTTTAAAAAAAAACAAACCCAAAACCTTAGCTTTCTGTGGTGGAAAGCCTTGTTCAAAAAACCCAGCAATGTAATAATGCAGATGCTTTAAACTTTGTGTGTAGCTGCATGTGAACTGCACAAACATGGTCGAAAGGCAAGGGAATTGCGAACTTTTGATGTTATAAATACCTTCTGTAGTTATATAAGCTGGGGCCAGCTCATATATCTGGCAGAGGTCAGTGGATCCTGAAGGAGGGCCAGCCCTTCCATCCGAGGCACCTTAGGCAATGGCCATCTTCCTGTCTGACTAACCGTCATGCGTTTGTTCCATTCATTGCTGTGACTCAGTGCCTGGGGAAGACCGGCCCTGCAGCGCAGGTTCAGCTGTGTGCTGTGCTGCTTAAAGGTCCTGCGGTCACTCGAGGATGTCCTCTGGTGTTGGAACCCAAAGTGCAGAGAATATTTCTCTGCCTGTTATGAAGGGTCCTACCCCCNTGGGACAGCCCTGACCCAGGAACAGGTTGGCTCCTTCGGGACTGGCGTGGACAGGAGTCCTTCAGCATTGCCGCTGATCCTGGCTGGTAGCAGAGAACGTCCTGGGAGCAGGAGCTTCCAGGGCTCTGTGCGTAAAGGAGGAGCACGGTCTAGACCAGCACGGATCATGGGCTGGGAACTCCTGTTGCGTGTTCAGAGTGGAGGCTTGGCCTTGGGGATGTTACCAGGTCGTGCAGCTGGTAGGTCTGGCCTGGAGGGACAAGGTGTTGTGAGGCCAGACCTGAAGCTTCCCAGCTGCCTGGATGTGGCTGGGTGAGCAAGTCCAAAGAAGTCTCTGGTTCACCTGCCTCGGAGTGCTGGACCCCCTCGATACCACAGGGACATGGAAGTTTTCAGCTTTGTCGTGTAAATGCTGACCTTGTGAACCTCCTTGAGCCGGTTCTCAGGCACTGGAAGCCAAATTTAGCCCTTCTCCCAGGGCAGGAGGAGGCAGAGAGGTGAGCAGGGAATGCCTGATCTGCAGTGGAGAGAGAGGGGAGCGTGGTCCTGTTGGGATGTTGTGAACACTTCCACATCTTGCTTTCACAGCCAGGACCCTGCAGAGGGGAAATAGAACTTCCTGGTCCAAAGCTGGGAGCCCTCCCAACTCATCAGGGAGCAGTGGGGACAGGGAATGAAGGGATGGGGACGTTCTGGAAGGCAGAGTTCTCGGGCTGTTTCTAATTCTGCCGTTTAATTAGCTGTTAAAACGAGTACTAAAAATATGATCGTCCTTGTGGAGTGTGGGGGAGGAACGGGACAGGGGAAGCCAGCAGAGAGGAGGGGAGAGGGGACAGGGTACCCTGGCCTTGGCATCCCTCTCTTGTGACAGTTTTCTGCCTCCCTGTACTTGGAATCCCATTAATTCCACCACATGGGAAGAGCATTGGATTTCTGCAGGGAGGAGGGCTGGGCTGCTTGGTCCCAGGGCCCCCCTGCACCCCTGGTGCTCAGCCCCTTTCCCTGTGGTTACCGCTGCAGGATGCGTGCAGGGCTTTCACGTCTCATTTACTTGTTTATGAACTCTATTTGCTTTCTGTGTGCGCATTCCTCCTTTCAGACCTTGGGCAGGCAGCCCCCCTGCCTCGCTCAGGCTTGGGTTTGGCTGTAGAGATGCCTTTTCTTTCTTTTCTCTCTTCTCTCATGCCCTGTTTTGATTGAAATGAGAAGCAGCTTTTTTTTTTTGTTAATGTGCCCACTGGGTTTCCCATCAATGGGATGCCCTTTGCTATCTACAGCATTTACCAGGGTGGTAATTGAGGGGGTGATGGCTTCCAGAGACCTGAGAGCTGACAGCACAGAACGTGGAGGTCCCCAAAAGGATTTTTCAACCTCTGTACCTTCTCGTGACCCATCTCCGGGCAACTAAAGGGTCAAGAGCTGACTGATGGGATGCAAAGTCCTCTGCTCTGTTGTCTCACAGCTAGGAAGAAAGGGAATGCAGCTACTTTGTGTCCCATCCTTTGCCTCAAGCCCTGGGCAGAAGATCCCCACTGTGGGAAGGAAGAGCAATAAACATGAATTTTGAGCTAAGAAACGGTGCCACTTGACAGGTCAGCCCTTCCACGGGCCACACACGCAGGATGTTCCATAGAAGATGCCACCCTTATTTCTTCACCCCTCGTTGGAAGGGCTTGGGAGAACTGCTCAGGGCATCTCTGAAGGTCCCTTTCCAGCCCCCAACTCAGTGTTCACCCAGCATGGCTCCCCCACAGGAGTCCCAGACCTGCTGGTGCCTTGCCAGGGACACTGTGATCTGAAGAAAGCCCTCTCTTGGAAGGAATGCCCCGTCCTCGAGGACGCGAGGTAGTCGGCAGCGCGCGGAGCTGACCCAGGAGCAGATTTCAAGCAGTCAGTGTGGCTGGAGACAGGATCACCCTGTGGCAACCTGCCAGCTCCTAACTGCTGGCAGGGCAGCGATCATCAGCAGAGATGCAGTAGCACAGGCTCTGCCGTGAGGTAGCTGGCACAGTAAATCCTCCAGGGCCCTGCAAAGGAGAAGGGAGCAAGCTGTGCTGGAGCCAACTATTCACCACGCTGCCATCCAAGCTGTCTGGGTTAAAAGCAGTTGTGTAAAAACAGCCTCCCGAGACGTGAAGGAGTTGCCTGGAGTCAGCCTGGGCACATGCTGGGGTCTGCTTTTAGCGCCCCTGTCTTGTTTGATACTCCCCAGCCCTTGCTCCTCCACTCTAAGGCAGCAGGGAAAAGTGGATGGAGCATGAAAACGAGAAGAGAAAAAGGGGGGAAGTGGCCAGTGAAAAACCTCAAAACGGGGAGGAAGATGCGGAGATTCCAAAGAGATTTTAATCTGGACCAAAAAAAAAAAAAGGAGGCAAATAAAAGGAGGCCATGTTGTTGTTGTTTCTTGTTCTCGAGCACCTTCTGCAGACAGTTTCCTAGCTAGGTGTGGTACAGAGCTGTCAGGACAGGGTGTGCATCCCAGATCAGGAGCTGGAGATGCTGGCAGTGAGCAAAGGGAAGGCTCTGTTCCACCTGGCTTTTGTCAGTACCCTTGATCCTTGTTCTTCCCATCACAGACGGGCTCACAGGAAAGGAAAAGCAACTTGTCCTGCAGCCACAGGTCAGTTTAGGGCAGGATCACCATGGGTTCTGTCCAGCTCCATGCTGTTGCTCTCAGTATGAGGTGAGGCAGTTTCTGAGGGACTTGGTCTGTGCCCATGCTCCAACACCTTTGACAGCTGAACCTGCACCAAACTGCCTTGGAGATGAACTGTGCCCTTCTGTGTCCCCTTGAGTCGGGTTGGGGTGCCCCAGTGAAGAGGAGAAGGTTTGTGAGGCTCTTGTTGGGTTCACTTGGTGCACCTTGCTCACATGCAGACCCCTCTGAAGGGGGAGGAAGAGATCTTCAGAAGCTGTGTCTTGGGAAATCCCGCTCTAAAATACACTGAATTCAGGTCAGGTTTGTGGTAGAAGCTTAGTGGATTTCAACAGCACCTCGTGAGACTTTTAGTTCACCCCTCAGAGTCTGGTTTGGAGGTTGAAGCCACAGGTCGTGGGTGATTTCTCAGCAGGGGCCCGAGGCAGTGCCCTTGAAGCTCCACATGGGCTTGTGCTGAAGCTGGCTTCTGGTTGGCACAGCTGAGTGTGTTGGGACTTTGCTCAGCACCTCATGGTCCTCACCTGCCGTGGGAGCTGGCCTGCCTCAGGCACCTGTCTGGGCCAGGGAAGGACTTCTGTCATCTGGTTCCAAAGATGATCCCTGTAAAGTCACAGCACTGGTGCCCTGGCTCCAACCCTTGTTTGGAGTTGTGTGATCCAAAGCAGACACGGAATTACAGCCATGCAAAAAGATGCAGAGGGAAACGGTAGCTGAAATGATTGAAGGTGTTGAGGGGGGAATAATGTGGTAGGAGGGGAAGAAAAACCACCCACCACGTTCCAATCCAAGAGGGCAAAGGAGCCTCTTCCTGTCCTACAAGAGGCTGAATATATCCATCTTTGGGTCTCCCTCTGGCCCCTCATCTGTGGCCTGGAGGCACAATGAGAGGAGTTTTACCTCTCACAGGTGAGTAATGACAGTGCCCACTGTCCCTTTCACGGAATGATGCTCTCTGCACTTGCAATTCCAGGCGGAGTTGTCCTCAACCCTGCTTACTACGGCGTGCACGGCCACACCAACACCATGATCCACGAAGTGGGGCACGTCCTGGGGCTGTACCACGTCTTTAAGGGAGTGAGCGAGCGGGAATCTTGTGACGATCCCTGCAGGGAGACCACTCCCTCTATGGAGACTGGAGACCTCTGTGCTGACACTGCCCCGGCCCCAAAGAGCAAACTCTGCCGGGATCCCGACCCTACCAATGACACCTGTGGCCAGACACATTTCACGGGGACGCCCTTCAACAACTACATGAGCTACACAGGTAACGAGTAATCCTTGCTGGGACTCACAAGGGGTCACCTTCCTTAAAACTTGGGTTTCCCTCCCTCCCACCTCCATCAGCAGTACCTTTCCCTCATTCCCTAACCAACATGGTCCCTCCTGGTGTGTTGGGATGTGGCAGGCAGTGCTTGCAGCAGCTTCTTAACCACTTTCTTCCCTCGGGCTGTTTCTTCTTCCTGCTTTCTTCCCTCGGGCTGTTTCTATCCATCCCTCCCTTCCTGCCGGTGGGTGCCTGGACATGCACCAAGGCTGCTCTTGTCTGTGTGTGCCTTTGTTCTCCAGTCCCGAAGCTATTATTATTATTGTTGTTGTTGTTGTTGTTGTTGTTAATTATTAACCTCCTGACCCCTTCTGGCGTGGTTCCCCAAGGCGTGCCGCAGGGCGCTGGTGTTTCTGCTGGCATCCATGAGGACGGGAGCCGGAGGAGCCCTTCCCTGCCGCTGCCTGACCCTCGTGCCGTGCGGTGCGGGCGGTGGCCCTGCCCAGGTGTGGGCGCTGGCGCTGGGCAGGTGCAGGGACGTGGAGCTGCTGAGGCAGTGCCATCTTGTGGCTTTGGGGACACACGACAGTGGAGAGCCCCGGCGGCAGAGCCACCGCACGCTGGTGCCTCCCAGCCCTCCCTAGAAGAAGCCACCCAGAAAGTTTGGCCAGGAGGGAAGGGTGCGTGTTGCCGTGCCCCGACCCTCAGCCCGGCCTCTCTTCTCCCCCAGACGATGAGTGCACCAACAGCTTCACCCCCAACCAGGTGGCCCGGATGCATTGCTACCTGGACCTGGTGTACCAGCGCTGGGGCCACAGCAAGAAGCCGGCGCCCATCCCGATGCCTGCCATGGTCACGGGGCAGACGCAGGACTCCCTCAGCATCTACTGGCTGCCTCCCATCAGCGGTGTCCTCCACGAGAGGTGAGGCTGCCCTGCTTGCCGTGGGCTTGCACTAGAAGGGACAAGGGGTCTCTGCAGTGTGGGCCCCCAATCCCCTTCCCACCCTGGTCGTGTCCAGCAGAGCCCTCGGACACTGGAGCCAGGCTGCTGCGGTGGCCCCCCGGCAGATGGGCTCCCCTGCAAGCTTCCCGCTGTCGGGGTGCCGGGAGGGGAAGCCAAAGAGCATTGGGAGGCGAAGCCAGCTCCTAAACCCCAGAGTGCAATCAGGGAATGAAAAATGAGCTTCATTTAGCACTTATTGTATAAAGTAGCTATTTACCAGGAGGAAATGCAGCCCTGTGGTTAAGGCAGGGAGCTCGAACCGCAAGAGCTGGGTTTCATTCCCAGCGCTGTCGTGGGCTCGCAGAGCAGCTAACTGGGGGTAAGTCAGGAAACTTTTCAAGCCAGGGGAACGATGCCAAGGAGCCAGAGTAGTTTGGCCGGTGAGCAGCGCATGGCCACGGGTGTTGAGTGGGTGGCTGGCTGTCTTCTACCCACTAAGGGAGCCACCAAGACCTGGAGTCTCTATTCAGCAGCCCCTCTTACTAAAATATTTCCGTTTCCACCAGGTTTTAGGTGGTGAGACTTTATTTTTTTTATATTTTTTGGTTATGGGATCATAAGCACATCTGTAAAGAGCTTTTGAACTTGTTTTGAAGCTGCTTCATAAAGTTGTCTTTTATAATTAAAAGGAAAATGCTGTTTGATGGCAGCTGGGGCATTCTTGGGTCAGTGTTTGCTGGCTTTTCAAAGAACGGGTGCTCTCTGCAATGGGCCGTTTGCTCAGGAGTCACAAGAGCATGTGCATGTCACCTCACAGGAGTGGCTCTGAGGGCTGGGAAGCCTTGAGTCATCCAAATAAGCTGCTTTGTTGGGGAATGAAGCGATTTGGGAGCAGGAAGCCATGGGTCTAGAAGGGAGGCACTTTGGAACTGTCCCAGGTTGTCACTCGTAACTGGCTCAGGAGCTGATCCCTTGTGGGAGTCCTGCATCCCCTGAGATGAACTGGTCAAGGAAAGGGGCTGAGGCTGGCCCTTATCATAGAAAAGGGCCTTTATCTTTTCTGGAGAGCACAAGAATTGACATTATTGTGACTGGCTTGTGTTACAATAACTCCGAAAGCCAAAACCTGACTCTGGGTTTAGCAGAGAGAGTCTTAATTGCACCCACTGTAGTCCAGAGGCATTTTCCTGGGAAGTCTGGGGTTTGTTCGCTCTGACTGGCGGGGAGGGGACAGGTTTTTCATCCAAGACTACCCAGAGAGCATGGAGAGGAGGAAAGGTTAAATCCAACCTGTGCCATGGCCACCCTCATTTCCCTGTCTTTGAAGAAGCTTTATTCCAAGCAGGAATTAAATGGTGCACCCAGGGAGTTTCTGAGGCCTTAGCTCTGCTTTCCCACCTTCCTGCCTGAGCCCACGTGGGCAGGCGTGGCTGGGAGGTTTGACACGGCGGTGTCTGTGCTCTGTCAGCAGGGAGCAGGACACGCTCTGTGACA
The DNA here is from genome assembly GCA_013398055.1 of Ifrita kowaldi. Lineage (NCBI taxonomy): Eukaryota > Metazoa > Chordata > Aves > Passeriformes > Cinclosomatidae > Ifrita > Ifrita kowaldi. The sequence goes on from VZRS01001376.1 coordinate 36,797, forward strand.
GCTGTGCCGAGGACGGCACCTTCCGCCAGTACGTGCACGAGGCCTCTTCCCCTCGGGTCTGCGATTCCTCTGGCTACTGGACCCCAGAAGAGGCAGAAGGTAAAGTGTCTCCTCTCTTTTGCTGTCCGTGAATCCCCAGACAGAATCTTGCTCGTACGAGAAAACAAGTCTTTCTTTCTTTTCTTTTTTTCTTTTAGAGAATCAGTTGTCTTCCCTTCGCAAGGGTTCTGTAGTGCAGGAAAGTCTTCTGGGTGCCCAGGAGAAACCTGGTAATTAATGGCCAGCTGGCTTTGGACAAACCAACTGGCACCCCAATAGTAACCCAAATCGTTGTTCAGACAGGTGTTGTTGAGAGATGCTGACCAAAGGGAGGAGCATTTAACTGAAACCAATCTTAAAGTACAGATCTTGGGACCTCATTCAGAACCTCGGGGCTATTCACAGACATCAGTGTAGTCTTGTCCAAAGAGAGCTAGAGGAGCTCTGTGCTGAGCCCCACTGAGTCTGTGCCGAGCCCTGGGCAGCCCATTCCTCCCTAGCAAGGGGAACAGCAGCCGGGCATTACAGCTTCTCCTGTGCCGAGACCCAGATGTTGGTTAGAGACCCACCTTGTGGGCACGGTGGTGACTTTCAGGGTCACACAGCTGCCACAGGAGCTGCTGGGCTTTTCTCACTGCCTCAGCTCCTCCAAGAGCAGGGCAGAGGAGGCAGGAGAGCAGGGCAGCTGATCCTGGGAGCTGTGTGAGGTGCGTGTGCTGCTGCTGAACCATGCAGAGCCAGAGGACGTGGCTCTGTGTGTCTGGAGTTATCACAAGTGCTTGTTTGCTCTGAGAAAAAGAGAGAGTTTGTGAGTTCCAGAAACTTTTAGACTTGTGTTGAATGGGTGAAGGCTGTGAATTGGTGCTGGGCCCTAAGAAATGCTTCCAGTGGCTAATGAAGACAAGGGCATTTCTACTGCAGAATGATAAATTCCAGTGATCCTTTCTGGGTCTGAAAGGCCAGCACTCCATTCCTCTTGCTGAGTGCTAATCCACCATCAGGGGAGGCAGGCTGGGGCTCTGAGGTTAGCCTGCGCACTGTCCTGGAGGTTCTTCTGGAAAATCAGCTTTCCAGACCTGCTTCCCTGCTTTGGACCTGGTCCCTTCCCGACTATGACCTGTTCCAGCATGTGCTTGTGCAAAGCTTCAGTCTCTGCTCTGCTCGGAGCGTTCAGGTGCCCTTGGCAAAGTTTCTGCACCTGTGGGACTACAGGGCAAGCTTCATGCTCCTCAGCTGCATCCAGGCTGTCCCTGGATCTTGGCGCTGTGTCCAGCTGCAGTGTGGATACCACTGTTCCCATTTGAGGGGGCTGTGAGATACCAGACCTGTTGAGCCTTGTGCATGTGTGCAAGTACCCAGGAGCTGGCAGACTAGTGGGGATTATTGCTTTCCAGGATGTTAGGGCGGGTGCCACCAGTTCTAGGACATGCCTGTGGTGGGTGCAAACCCACGTGGATGTGCAGTTACAGCCTGGAGATGCGTGAGATGGGTGAGGAAGATCACCCCTGTGGGTCTCCTGTGGGTCTCCAGCTGCCTCCTGGTTTTCACCATCTTCCTGCTTGTCCCAGGTCCTCCAGACGTGGATCAGCCCTGCGAGCCCAGTCTGCAGGCCTGGAGTCCGGAGCTCCACCTGTACGACATGAACATGACGGTGCCGTGCCCCCAGCCCGACGGCTGCATCCTGGAGCTGCGCTTCCTGCACCCCGTCTACCCCGACTCTCTCACCCTCTGGACCACGTACCTCTCCACGGGCTCTCCCAAGGCGCTGTCCGACATTGAAATCCTGACAGAGCAGGGCGAGTCCATCCACCTGGGCCCCCTGGACACCTTCTGCGACGTCCCCTTTACTGTGAAGCTCAATATCCCCAAGAAGATGTCCGGAGTTAAAATCTACACCTTTGACGAGAGGATGGAGATAGACACGGCCCTGCTGAGCTCCGTGCCCCGCAGCTCCCTGTGCTCGGCCTGCCGGCGGATCCAGTACCGGGTGCTCCGCGACCCCCCGTTTGCAGACGGGTCCCCTGCCACCCCCCTGCAGGCACAGCGCCAGTTCGTCGACACGTGAGTCACCAGGCTGCTCTGGCTTGGGCTGAGGGAGTGTCTCAGTCAGGTTTGATTCCCTCCTCATGTCTCGTCTTTTTGAACCCCTGGATGGTTTTGCCTCTGTTTTGTTTTTCCTCCTGTCCCCCTGCTCTGGGAATTAATGCATCCAGTGCTGTTGAGCAGGCGTGTGGCAGGCCCACCATGCCAGCACGACCCTTGTGCACGAGCCCAGGTTAACTTAGAAGGATCTCATTAACCCCAGAAACATTTTCCCCATCAATACAACCCATAAAATTACATTTTCCCTAACAATACAATCAGTAAAACATTTCCCCCTTCAATACAACCAATAAAATGATTACTCAAGCTGATGCCACTTCTTCCCAGCTCAGACCCTTGGGAAATAAGCAGTGTGACCTAAAAGACTCTCTTCCCACACGCTCTGCCTCTGGCTGAGTATGAAGCCACGTCGGATTGTGCTACTGCATGGACATATACGTGGTATCTGTAGCGGTGGTGAGCAAATCTCAGTGCTGCAGACGTTGCTGTTCCCTCAAGTTCTCTCTGTTCCTGCAGGGAAGTCGTGCCTGGGCAGGTGTACCGCTACCAGGTGCAGGTGGTCTCTGGGACAACCTCAGGAGAAGCCTCCCCACCGCTCGTCCATGTGCATGGAGCACCCTACTGTGGGGATGGCAAGGTGACCACGTAAGTCAAAAAATTCAAGCTCTCAGCTGAGGTTCTTTAAGCTGTCGGGTCATCCTGCCCCCAAAGGGAAGCACGGGTACACAGCTGAAGATGCTGCACTGAATCCCTTCAGCAGACTGAGCTGTAGAGCTCGTGTTCTGTAAGATGCCACGAGCACAGGAGATGGAGGTGGCCTTTTCGAGAGGCATGCCCTGCTGAGGGGTCTGACCTGAACATCCTCTTTTCTTGCCTGCAGTGCTTGGATTCTGGCCTGTCTCAGCGAGCTGTTGCAGAGCGTGACCCACAGGATCTGCCTTTGGCAGTGGGCAGTACAGCTTTTCGCACAGCGCCCTGCAGGAGTAGGTTCTGCAACAAGCACAGTCCCACGCGGTGCCCTTAGAGAGCTGTCCAGTCTCTGCTCAGAGACCCCAAATAATGGGGGATGCACCAGCTCTACAGTGAGAGAGCCCAATGCTTCACCTGCTCTGCCTGGGAGATAAATGTTTCATATTTTAGCTTTTTTAGACTTCAACTTCCAGGATACTCAGGATCGCTTTCATTTGAAATCAGTTTTCTTAGCAGTGTGAGGAAAGGGAGAGGAACCTTCTGTCACTCCCTTCTCCTTCCTCCTTCTCCAGCTCCCACTGAAACCCCAGCCCCATTTCAGAATCTCCTGCCCTCTCCAACACTTGCTTTCTCCAGCAACAAGCCTTCCTGATGCTTGGTTCTCTACTTCTTCCATTCTCGCATAGCTCTAGCCTCAGGTCTTAGAAGAAAGTCACAGTACAATTATGTCTGCTCTCAAATGCTGTGATTTTAACCTCCTTTTACCCCCTGGCAAGGTGTTTTCTCTTGTCTGTCTAATTCCACGTGTGGTTCTTCCTTTTGAGCTGCTTCTGTGGATATACAACCAAGATAAGGGCTCCTCACTCATGGCTGGGCAGGAGCACAGGGGTGTTGAGTCAAAGGTGCTATCAATAACATGTGGCTGTTGCCCTCTTAGGAACCTGGAGGAGGAATGTGATGACGGGGACTTGCTGGATGGAGATGGTTGTTCCAGGAAGTGTAAAAAGGAAAAAGGCTTCAACTGTGTCGGTGAGTCCAAGTGGATTGAGACAGGTCCAAGTGGATTGACTCCTTCTGAGGTAGGAGTCAGAACTGTACGTGATTCACCCCGCTCCTTGGAGTGGAGGGTAATTCACCTCATCGCAACAGAACCTGGATTTGCAGCCGGAGTGATCCATGGATCTTGTCTGATGCTTTTTCCTGGTCTTAAAATCAAGAGTCAAACACGGTTAGAAGGGAAAAAGGGATTTTACCTTGGTATTTATTTTAAGGATCCTTAGGTGCACCACGTGCAGTTCGAATGCACCTCCATGCACACCGCAATGCCCACCCCCAAAAGATCTGGTTCAACATTATAGGTGTTACTAATTAGCATATCTATCATAAATTCCCCAATGAGAGGCTCGAATGAGCCCCCCTCCCCAAGGAACCTTCCCCTGGATGGTTCTATCTTAGTTTACAAAATGTGTTCTGGAGAGGACCTTGGGGTCTGGGGCACACTGATCCCTAACTACGAAGCTTCTAAAATGTTTCGTCTCCTGGCTTAACAAACAAGGCCAAGAATGTAGGCAAGAAGCACTAAGAATACGGAAGCTGTAAAAAGGTATAAGAGGGGTATGAAAAAAAAAAGACAAAAATGATCATGGCATCAGTCAGGTCCTTGTGGTGGGAAAACCCCGGGCTAAAGAGACAGCAAACCTCCAATAACAAGGTGTGAGTGCCTGGAGCCTGGTCTGTCAGCAGCTCAGCCCTGTTCTCCCTGCAGGGGAGCCAAGTCTGTGCTATGTTCATGACGGGGACGGTGTGTGTGAGCCCTTCGAGAGGACCAGCAGCCTCCTGGACTGCGGTCCCTACACTCCTGAGGGATACGTGGATCTGTGGGCAGCGAAAGCCTACGCCTCCCAACAGGATGAAAAGTCCTGCCCTGCTTCCTTGGTCACTGGAGAGCCCGTTGTGAAGGTGAGTGAAGGCATGGACAAAAAAAACCCCAAAAAACCACTTTTCTAGGAAAGTCCGTGCTGGGGAAGGCACAAACAAAGCCAACTCTGGAAGCATTCATTGATTACTTCATTCCCAGCCAGGGTGTGAGTGGAAGACCTGGGCATTTCTCACACTCCTCCTCTTGCATCAGTCCTTGAGTTCAGGAACCGCAGTTCATGGAGAGGTGCTTCATCCTGGCAGGGAGCAGCTCCCCCAGCCACGCATTTCCCTGAGCAGTGACCACCCCATCCCACCATGGAGCGTGTGACTTGTCCCACTGTTGGCTTAAAAAAAAATCCCCTAATTCTAATACCTTATAAGGTCAGGGCCTGAAAGGATGAAATCACGCACACATCAGCATCTGTACTGCTCCCAAGCCCCTCTGATCTGAAGCCAAGGAAAAAGCAATGGGAGAATTCCCATCTTTCATATGGGCTTTGGAGCAGAGCCTGGGAGAGGATTTTGCCTGATTGTTGTTAACGTGGTGTGCATGTTCTTTCCTAGCAGGCTGAAGAAAGGCAAGAAATACGTAAAGAGGTCATATTTAGCCCTTTACACGTGTGTTTCTACTGACTTGATATGAGGAACAGTCTTCCTGAGACCTGCAGCATGATTAAACTGCCCAGATGTACATGTTTAACGAGGTGCCTCGGGCTCAGGTGTCTGCTCCTTGACAGTGCCACCTGTATCTCCCAGGTTTTGTCTGCCAGGCCTGTGGGGATGTCTGGGATGCCACAGGGCTTTGAATGGAGCAGAAGAGTGTTATTCAGGCAAATGAATCGCACCTTTGTATCTCATGAGCCCAAAGTCAGCATGCCCTGGTCTCACCTACCAGCTCACAGCTTGGCTCACTGTTTGTTACTCAGCCCCACAGACACCATGAGATGCTTGAACAATGCATTTACAGCACTCCAGAAATGGCAAAGGCCTTCTGTGAACACGTGTGGGCAGTGAGATGTCACTTAGGAAGCCACATCCTAACTGTCCTCATGCTAGGAGCCACCTCGGGGTCCTTCTCAACATTTATTAGATCTTCCTTGAGGTTTTGTAGGTGCTGCTTTTCTCTCCTTCCCTTGCAGCCTTCTGGGCTGACATAAATCTCTCCTTCCAGGTGTGTAAATCCCGCCTTCATGAGGTGCCAAAGGACCTTTTGCAGGCTGCTTGGTTCCCCTGTGCTCCCAGCTCAGAGAATGCTCAGGACCCAAATGAGGAGCAGATGCTCTTGGGCAATGAGGGAGTTTGGCTCAAGGTAAGTAAGGGCATATGGTCAGGCACAAAGGATTCGTTTGTCTTTACCCAGCACTGGTGGCAAAACCCATCCTTTTCTGTCCTGTAGGAGCTACAGCAGCCTTTAAAACTACTCATGTAGTGCTTCATATCCTACTGAACTCCTTGCAAATACCTGTGCCTGGATCTTACACAGCTGCCCCATTCCCACTGTGAACAGCAAACCCATCCTGGGGCAGATTGCCAGGAGAAGGACCATGCATGAAACCAAAATACCACAGAAATGCCTCGAGGCTGAGAAACAACTTGCTCCTGACTCTCCCCTGCAGTCAAGCTGTGCTGTAACACTCACAAAGGGCAGGCACAGGCTGTGTTTGAAGTCCCAGTTGCCTTTGGTTCCCCATGGCTGGGAAGAGCAGCAGAGGGCAGCTGGATGCCCTCTGCCATCCTGAGGGGTCCTGAGCACCCCAAGCCCACAGCAGTCAGCTGTGGCACACAGGTCCTTCTGATGACTCCAGACCAGAGGTGGCACTCCTGTGCCCCAAGAGGCTGGTCCTGCAGCCCAACAGGGGCTCGGGGGCTGCCCTTGGGAGGGTCAAACCCCTCTGTCCCAGCAGGTAGAGGAGAGGGACAGCAAAGAGCTGAGGGCTAGGCCGCTGGGATTTTTACAGCGTTGTGTTTCTGACCACAGGCACAGTTCAGAGGTTTTGTGGCTGCTGCCTGGTGTTGCTGGAAAGCCAGGCTCTGGCATGCTGCTCCCTCTGCTCTCCGAGGGGCAGCCTGCCCTGTTTTGTTTGAGGCTCTCTAGAGAGGGCCTTTTTCCCGAGACGCTCAGACAACTTGGTGAATCATCAAACCTGAGTCAATATAAACACGGGTATTGCTCTGAGGTCCTCTGTCTCTCCAAAGCAACTTCCTTTAACCTTCTTGCAGTTTTCCCTCTCTTCCTCGTCTGTGTGCTCACAACCCACTTTCTGGCTGCAGTCTCTGGCCATGACAAACGTGCCCCCTTTCTTCCTTTGCTAAGGAGAGAGCAGTAATCCTCCCCCTCTGCCTTACCTAGATGAAAGCTGACTCTCCACTTCTCAGCAGGGGTTAAAACATGTTGCAGTTTTATTGGAGCTTGTGGTCAGTTCTCTTCCTCTGTGGATGTTTGTACTAAAGACTTTCATTACTGGTTCTCCGTGCTCTCTCTAGGAGTGCTATTATTTTCCACCCATAAAATTATTTATGGACTAGTAATAAATATGCCTTTCTTTTTTTTTTTCTTAAGAGTTGGCCTGATTGGTAACATATTGGGTTAGGAAAGACAGCTTTTTGCTGACAATTTGCCTAGCACAGCTGCCTGCCCGGACAGGAATGGTGCTGTTGATGCACATGTGTACCCATGTGCCACGGGGTGTTTGGTGTCCACCGACTGCCAGGGCCATTTTACAGCTGTTGCACCTGTGGCACCCGGCTTAGAGCTGCACCACAAAACTCATCAGATGGCAGGAATCACTGCCGTGTTTCTGGAGAGGTGGCACCAATGGACATGGGAAAAGCTGGGTCGAAGGATCGTGGAATGGTTAAGGTTGGAAAGGAGCTCAAATGCCCTCTAGCTCAAACCCCACTGCCATGAGCAGAGACACCTTCCACTAGACCGGGTTGCTCAGAACCCCATCGGACCTTGAACGTTTCCAGGGATCCACAACCGCTCTGGAAAAGCGGTGCCAGGGTTTTGCCACGCTCGCTGCCGTGCCGTAATTAGGCTGGGGCCGAGAGGGGTGTGTGTGTCTGTGCCACCGAACGGAGCGTCTGTCCTGCCCCTCGGGTCTGCCTGCACGTGGGAATCGTTCCAATTTGCAGGTCTCCAGCCACGCTTTGTTCTCAGTTTTTTAATACATCTGACGAGGAAAGACATCAAAATCGCTTGTAAGCAAGTCAGGATGTGTAATGCAGGAAATTGAATGAGAAAGGGGGAGAGGGAGGGAGAAAAATTAGGAAGATAGCCTGCTGTGGCCAAGCACATAATGTGTATTGAAAAGGATTGGGAGGTTAATCAAGTCAGCTGCTGTTGGCCTAACTTGGGGCCAGCATCTTTCAGCCTCATGCAGATGCTCTGTAGGAAGGGAAGGACTGAACTCTCCAGCCCAAGATGTGTAGTCCAGGGAAAGCCTCACCTGACTGCTCCAGCTACCTCTCCTCTCCTGAGGGACCACGCTGGGAGGCTGGGTTAAAATCAGCCAGGTCCTTGGGGCTTCACAGCTGTAGCTCTGTCTTGGGGGTTGCTCCTTGTTTGTGAGCACTTCTCTCTTTCTTCTCCTCCCTTCTTGCTTTCCTGTTTATTTCCCTTCTTCCCCCGCTTATCTCAGCAAGGGAGACAGTGGGGATATACCAAATAAAAGTGTTTGAGCCCTCTGGTCCACTCCTTGCAGCCAGGCCAGCCTGTAAGGGAGCAAGGAGACAGCAGTGGGGCCTCTCTCGTGGGGCTTTTGCTGCTGAGCACCTCCCTGCAGGGTGGGACCCCTGGGCTGGAACCCAAGGTTCTCTCCTGTTCCCGTGCGTGAACAATGCCTGACGTGGCACAAACCACCCTGAGGCTAGGCTGCCATCACAGATTGCGTGGTTGTCCCCTCCATTCCCACAGTCTGCTCCTCGGGCTGTGCCTGGCCAGCCAGGACTTGTCTTCTTTCCAAATACACCTTGGCCTCGAATTTCTGGGCTTCCTCCACGCCAGCACTCAACAAAAACGCGGTGTCGGGCAGATCTTGATCAAAACACATCTCGGCACTGGGGGGAAGGGGGGGTACCAGGATGGGGGAGAAAAACATTTCTGTCTTCTCCCTTCCAAAGAACATCTGCTCTGCCATGACTGATGCCATGAGTTTCCCAGCTACTTCCAGCTGCCTTCAGGGTTGTAGACAAGTGGCAAGTTGCTGGCTCTCCCAGCAGGCAGGGCTTCTTCCCACAAACCTTTCCACGTGTTGGCTGGTGGACAGTTTGCTGTCTCAGTGGGTACTGGGGACATTCTTCGGGCTTGTTTTGGTTTTTTGCCTTTTTTGAGGGCTTTTTTTTTTTGTTGGAAGTATTTTGGTGGCAAGGCTGGTAGCTGTTTTCTCTGGGTGCCTCGCTTGCCTGGCCAGCTCTCTGTGAGGTGGGAGTTAGAGCCTGGTGAAGGGAGAGCAGGAAAGAGGTTATCCGGGTCTTGCTCAATTTAAAGAGTAGCAAACGTGGATGCTGTGAAGATGCCGTAAATTTATGTCGAGGTGGGACTGAATAGGTGAGGTGGAGGCTAGCAAAAGGGAGAAGGGAAATTAGGAGGGAAAGGACTGTTTTGGCTCCCTTCCTTCCCCTCTCCTGGCCCCACCTTTGCACCCATGTGCAGCCCTGCAGGGTCTCTGACCCCCTATGCCTACTCCTGCTGTCCTGCTGCTCTCCCTCTTTCTCTCTCTTGCCTGTATGGGATCTGAGAAGCTGTCTTTGGTGTGCCTGCTCTCAGAGCATCTCCTGCCCTCTCTCCTAGGTCTGCTTTGAGAGGCCTGCAGTGCCCACCTCTCTCCTGGTCTTCCTGGCCTCCTCTGGCACAGTCCCAAGCCAGCAGCACAAGCCGGTGGTTGCCGTCCAGCTGACTGACACCGATGGGCGGAACCGCTCTTTGGGTGAGCACCCCATGGGCTGTGACACCAGCAGGGACACCCAGAGCCGCCACCACGGCTGTGATCTCTCACTGCTGTCCCCTGCCCCCCTTGCAGGGTCTTCTGCCCTCCAAGCTGGTCTGTTGGCACGTGGGGGGCACAGACGTGTAAACCAAACGCAAATCCCTGGAGGTGGGCGAGTCACTTCTCTCTTTGCCCTGTCTCGCAGGGATGTACGAGCTGTCGTGTCAGCACAACCCCCTTGTCATCGATGTGACCCACAGCCAGGAGGAGCCATCCCCACGGGTTGCTTCAGTGCTTCTCAACTTCTCCTCTCCCCTTGTGGGCATCGCCGCCGTGGCCCTGCGGAGCTTGGCTCAGCCTGGCTCCCCCGAGCCCCTCACCACCTGCCTCCTGCAGCACGAGGAGGGTTGTGGCCATCAGAGCTACAGGTACGGTCTCCTCAGGGCACGTCCCAGCGGCCACCCAGGGTCACTGCTCTCCTCTGGGGATTTGTGTTTGAATTCTGGGGGTTTTACCTTCTCAATGAGTGCTTTGTGACTATTGTCAGGTGGTTTTTGAGGAATTGTTGGGAGATCTGATGTAATGAGCCTCGATTTGCTTATCTTGCTGGAGGGGATGGGAAGGCAGAAAAGCAGATTTTGTGCGTGGCCTCTGCACCTGTACAACGCTGCACTACAGGACAGTTTCCTGGTGGGAAAACCAGGAGAAGTTTGAAAGTGGCTGAGAAGTTATCACTGGGGGGTTTTGCTAAAGCCTCACAAAGCAGCGAGTGAGGGGCGGCGTTTGCAGAGGGGGCACCGCTCTCTGAGCGGGTTGTGCTGGCAAAAGGGCAAGGACTGGTGTGCAAAACAGACTATAAATTCCCCCAGGCTGGAGGAGTGTGCTGAGCAGAGGTGTAGGCCCAAGGAGGTTCAGGTGAAGGGATAGTGCTCAGCCTGGGTGCTAGAAGGGTGGAGGGGATGATGACAGCCAGATCTACCAAGTCTGGCTTTGCTTTCGGGTCCCAGGCTCCCTGAAGGTACACTCATGTGCTGATCCAGGGCTCCAGTTCAGCCAGTTGCTCAAACTGCACCACTGGGAGCACTGATTTTTGAGTTGAGCTTTGGGGTTGTTAAGCACAGAAGGGCTTTGTCTAGGGTCGTCTCATCACTGCTCTTGTCATGTTCCTTCTGTTGATGGCCCTGGGTGGGTGAACATCCCTGATAACAAATGAGTGTGTGCGTGTGTTTTTCTTAAAGCCTGTGGGACTGTGGTACAGTTGATTTATGTAGAGTTCTGGAAGCCATGAATATCCTGAAGCTGCTTTTTACTTTTTTTTTTTTTTTTTTTTTTTAAGTGCATGTGTGATTTATACAGAAACATAAATCTTAGTGAGTCAGAATATAAATATTATTCTCAGCCTTACATTAAAAGATCAGTGTTCACCTGAAATGCAGCGTGTTTCCTCCTGGTAGCTGTTACAGCAATGTACCCACATGCTTCTAAGGCCCTGGCCAACTGATGTGGTTTTTCAATTACATCTTCTCATCCCTTAAAATAATTTTGCATTCTTGTTGCTTGAGAGCTTCCCCCTTCCCCTGAGAAGTGGCTGCAAGGAGGAAAAGACTCACTGGTCACAGCTGAGCAGTGACTGGGGATGAGGAGATGCCCATATAGGGTCAAATAGAGAGGAAAATGGATGTTTTCCTCATAAAACTCTCGTTATAGCTGAAGCACAAGCCAGTTCCCATATTGCCAAGGCACACCAAGCTGTGTCCCTTTTCCAGGGGCACAGCAGGATCCTCGTGTCTCCTCTTCCTCTCGTTGCTGTCCCATGGGCTCCCCATGGCCTTGACTTTAGAGCAATATGCTGAATTGCAGGGTATGTGTGTGCCCTTAGGAAATACTCAAAGTAAATCAGGTTCCCAGAGTTTTCAGGTAAAAAAATCTATTTAGAGTATTGATTTTCAGAATTAAAGTCTCAAATATTCGGGTGGGGGGGGGTGGTTAGGCTTGCAGCCTCGAGTAGCCACACTAATGATAAAGGATCTTCCTCTGTTAAGTCAGGAAACATTCAAGTATCCCCACTTTGTTGTATTTTTAAGATCTGTTCTATCTCCAAAAGCAATGCTTTGCAGTATTTTTAAAGGCTAACAATTCATTTCATATAAGGTAGACTGACTCTGACGGGGGGCGGGGAGGGGGAAATCCCTATAAAAATCCAGGAATAGAAGATCTTCAGAGGCTGAGAGACATTTGAGTGTAAAAGATGGCAGAACATCCACGTTCTTCCTGCACAGAGTTGAACTGACCGTCTGCACGCACCCAGCCTCGCATACACAATACGTGCGTGTGAGGGCTTTCCTAAAATAACCTGAGAAAGGACAGTAACAAAAGCAACAAAGAAACAAGGTCTCCTGCCTGCCTTCGGCCTAGGAATGCTCGTTGCCAAAATAATAAATATGTGACAGGTTGGTATTTCTGCAGCATCTTTCATCCTGAAGGATCTCGCAGTGCTTTGCAGGCTGGGGAAAGCACAGAGACCGTGTTTATGCTGATGAAATGCAGCTTTCTCCAGGCCAGGATGCAGCAGGTGTTTGAATCCAGAAAAGTACGTGCTTGTTTTGAAGAAAGTGTCACCTTCTGCTTTGGGACCCACTCGAGGTGCTGAAGGCTGGCAGAGCACTTCCAGACCAAAGCAGTGCGGTGTCCTCAGTGCCGTCACCAGGAGCCCCTCTCTGCTGTCTCTGCCAGCAGGTCAGGGATTGTCCGTGCATTCTGCTCCCAGTCACAACCTTATGAGGCCGAGCAGAAATCAGACTTCTAACAAGTTCCCACCCAGGAGACCCAAAGTGTCCCGGCTTTTATCCTCTTCTTTGCATTTTTAAACTGAGCCAGGGTCCCTCCTGTTTAACTTGGTACAGGCTATACACTGAACCAGGGGAATATTTTTCATTTCCTCTGCTATGTTTATTTTTAGCTTGCTTTTATTTTTAGTGTGTTTTATTTTATGTTCACATATGCTGGGAAATGCCTGGGTGAACTCACAGGAAGGTGCTACAAAAGGTGATCTGCTTTGTGTTTGTATTTCCTGTGTGAATGCCCTCCTCTGCTTCCCCAAAAGTGGGAGTAAGGCACCGAGGGGAGACTGGTTTGGATTCCTTCAGTGTGGAAAATGGACGTGGGGGAGAGAAAATTAGATGGAGGAGGGAGTTGTTTACGTATTTTCGATTGGTAAACTTTATTCAGCAGAGAGGGCTGTGTCCCAAACAGGTTTTATTTGGTTTGTTTTCTTTCTTCCAGGCACCAAATATATGCAGGGTAAATTTATGAGCTGCATGTGTGATGGTATGAAGATTCATGGGCACCCTGGGTAGACATGCTGGTGTCTTATTTCACAGAAATGTAGAACAGTTTGGGTTGGAAAGGACCTTAAAATCCTGATTCTTTGCCTCTGGCTTAGGGTACCCTGTGGATGGAGTCCCCATCTCTGGAGGGATTTAAAACATGTGTAAACGTGGCACTTGGGGACATGGTTTAGTGGTGGCCTTGGCACTGCTGGGTTAATGGCTGGACTCAATTTTAGAAGTCTTCTCCAGCCTAAACGATTCTGTGTTTCCTGATGGCCACCTTTGCTGGGGAGCGGGCTCACCTCTGCCTCTGAGACCTCTGGAAGTGCTTCTCCTCCAGCACCTGTTGACCTCTGGCACTTCTCTTGTGGGTCCCTGGCTGGCTGATGGGCAGCAGTGGCCAAGACTGTGTTATTCATTTTAACTGGTGGGTTTGCTATCCAGCTGGAAGGTGTCACAGGTAACCCTTGGAGGGCCAGGCACCATTCCATGGACTGCCCCACCCCATTTGCTCTCTGCAGCCCAATAAGTTTTTTGAGATCAGTGCTCTGTGTATGGGCTTTTTTAGGGATGCTCAAGACATCTTCTGCCTGTCCCTCAGTCTAGCCAGTCTCGCCTAGGGAAAAATATCTCCCAGCACAAGTTTTTCACCAATTTGATCTTGAGTCAAACACAGTAACTGAGCAGCTTTGAAGCAGGGTGCTCGGTGTCACCTCCTGGAAAAGGCCCCCCACTCTGACGCACTCATTCCAAGCAGAGCTGACCCCTGACCCTTCGAGGGAACGTGAGTTACAGCACAGAGCAGTTGTGCCAGGTGCAAGGCACCTTTCCTTTCTGGCCTTGCCACAGGTGTCACCTCCCAGTGGTACCCTGGGACTTGATCTTGGTTCCTTGTTCTCTTACCAATGTGGTCATTACGTGAATCACACGAAGCCTTCTGTCCTTCCCGTGCCCAGGGAAGAAGGCAGCAAGCACCAGGAGACCCCAGGTTTGCCAGCAGAGCCCTTGGTGTTTGGCCACAGCCAGATTCCCCCATTCTGCCCTGCCTTTCCTGATGTCGTACACAGACAGGCACAGGCATTCTTCACAGGAACTGGATTAAGCGCATCCTCCAGAAGGTTCTCTTATCTCCTGTCACAAGCTGCAGGAGGTGATGAGTCCACCAGCTCCCCTGCTGAGCTATTCTCATATCCATAACCCTCTCTGCTGAGAAGGTGCCTCTGATTTCAAGATGAAAGTTGTTGCTTTCGCTCCATCCTTGTCGGAAAGGTCTGAATGCCCCCTGCCAGCAGAGAACTTTTCTGTGTCTGTACAGAGCCATCAGGTGCTCTCACTGTCTCCTCTCTGTCATGATAAACATTTTTTCCTCCTTAAATCTTACAGCAGAAGTCTTGCAGCCCAGCTATGGCTTCTGCTTGCAGCTCCCTTTTGAAATTCCTCTGCTATTTTTATGTCTTTCATGGTGACGGATGTGGCTCAGAAATGAATTCCTCTGGACAAGACGAGAAAATGAGGTAGAGTGTGTTCCTGTGGAGATCTGATAGGGATAAAGATGTTCTTTGGGTGCGGCCTGTCCTGGCTTGGGTTGGGAAGGTGACTAGACCAAACCTGACATCCCATTCCACCTCATTTTCTGTGCCTCTACGCAATTATTTTGGCGTGGCAAACAACAACAAAAAAAACATGGAAAGGAACTGTCGGGAAATGCATTAAGATTTATCTACTCTTGCTTCTTTTTCCCCCTTTGCTACTATGGCTGTGGAGGGGTCAACAGGTCATTTGATGTCTCACTGGTGCCTTTTCTCTGTCTCTGGGGCAGATGACAGCGGATGACTCACAGGGATGTTATTTTTTGCAAAGTTTCCTTTGGAGTCACGTAGAGAAGCAAACACCTTTTCTTGAGATGGCAACCTCAGAGTGCAGATTGTAATCAGGAAGCATCACCACCGCTGGGTCTGTACACGCAGCCTGCTCCCACGAGGATGGTTGCCGTCAGGTTTACTGGAAAAGCGAGACCTTTCACCTCCACGGGAAACACTCCCAAGGGAGACATTCCCAAGTATTTCCAAAACACCTTTCCTCATTTCCTAGCTATTCCCTTTTGCTAGACCGCACTGGGGTAAACACCTTTTATCTCACTGATGCTGAGTGTTACAATCCAGACTCCACCAGAGTACGTGCAGTGACGACTTTTAACTTCGGGAGATTTGGCTGGAGCCTTCACTTTTCTGTCAACATCTCCTATAACCCCTTCTCCCAAAAAATTCGCACCATGAGAAGAACTTACAAGTTTCTGCTGTTAAGAGTTGGAGCTTGATGATAAGGGATGTTTCAGCAGCAATCTCGGGGTTGAAAGCTTGAGCAGACACTGCAGCAATGTATACGTGATTTATGATGCTTTAGGCAGCTGCACTGCATTTGACTTGGCTTAATTTGATGTGGGTAAATCCATCCGTGTTTTCTGTGTTGCATTAAGTAATTGCTGTAAAACATAAAATTTCAGCTTTTCAGAGTTTGGGGTTTGTCACAACAAAGTAGTGTTACCGTGCTAACTTTGCCACCAGTGGCTTAACACGCTCTGTTGCTGGTAGTGGCTGCCTGCTTTTATTCTAGAAGGATGAAGAATTCCAAAGGAAGAGCTTTGCTCTAGTTTATGGAATTGTTCCCATTTCAGAACAGAGCTCTTACCGTTCTGGAGCAGTCAGGGCCATCACTAGGCAGATTTTCACAGATTTCCAGGCCTGAAACTTTCTTTGATGTAGAAGTTATTGGTGAGCCCAGGGCATCGTGCAGGCTTGTGCTGACATGAAATAAGTTAGGAGAAAAACCTTGGTATTTTGTAAAAATGTTGTTGACAAATCATTAGTTTGAGCTTCAAAAGATGCTGGGATAGAAGTGGAAATATTTTTTTTGATGTTTTGGGCAGAAAAAAAGTAAAAAAATATTGGCTTGTCCCACATCTTATATGGTCTGAATCAGAAATGGGCAGAAGTCAGGAGTTTGCAGCTGTGATACAGGAATTTCATTTATCATCAAAAGCAGAAAGAGCTCCTTCATGCTGAGATCAGAACTGGGCTAACTGCACCATTTCCTTGTCCAGCCTTTGTTAGGGTGTTCCAGGGTCTGGGAGCTGTGATTTATTCCATCGCTTTACCCAAGCCCTGGCATCGCGTGTGGATCATGATGGGGCCAGGTCACTCGGCTTCTTTTCTCTTTTGACCTGCACTTGTTCCCCATCAGGCTCTAAAATGTCCTGGCCCCAAGTACAGCACTGATAGCTGTGATGATGCTGATAAAGGAAGCAATCAAGGCAACGTTTGTAGGTTGGGTTGATATATATTTCTTAAGATTATTCATATATTTGAGAAAATCAGACAGCTTTCAGTGACGTGAGCTCCTCTTCAGGTCTGGAACAGCAGCACCAGACTTCAAAGCTAGCTGTTGGATGAGCACAGCTCCTCAGAATTTGAGCTGATTGGTCTCGGATCGTTTCCAAAATAAAATCTAGCGGGTATTTGTAGGATTAGGGCTGTTGTTAATCACAGAGAAAACAGTGCTAAGTTAGTCATCTTTGGGGACAAAGAGAAAGGTAATTGTTCTAACCCAAACCTTACTATTATGTCTAAAATACATCTACATGCACATATAAAACATGTGCATGAGTGTTTATATATGTGGTGTATATAAAAAGAAATATTTTGCTGTTATGACCTGTAATTATCAATCTCCTATGCGTAACTACCCTATATAACATTTTGTGTTTATAATACATGAGAAAATTGCTGATCATCTTGATCTACTTTCTACCACACTGCTGGTTACGTTTCTGAGCTGGTGGAAAACCAAAATGTCCCTGGTAGCGCTCAAAAGGGATTAGCGCTTCATTTAATTGTTACTTAATAACAGCATTGTCCTGACTGCCAAGGCTGCCCCAGACAAGGTGGTGTCTCTCCACCAGCAGAGCTGCTCCAGCCAAGCACTTGGCCTGGCTGCATCTGGAGGGTGCCACGGCACGCCCTCGAACCAGTGCCGCGATGGGCGCGAGCTCCGTAACTCAACGTCCTGACCGTGGACTGTGAGCGTGCTGAGGCACAGGGTGCCCAGAGAAGCTGTGGCTGCTCCATCCCTGAAGTGTTCCAGGCCAGTTTGGAGGGGGCTTGGAGCAGCCTGGTCTGGTGGATAGGTGCATGTCCTTGTGTACCCACGACTGGTGAGGAAGGGGATGGAATGGAGGAGCGAGGCTGGAAAGGAGGACACAAGGAAGTTTAGGACAGTGGCTCCATCGCTGGGTGGTGGAACTGGGGACGGGAGCAAGTGCGAGCCAGGGGCACAGGCAGGGAGCAGAGCAACTGCCCAGAGAAGGTGACTGCGGGAGGGGAGGGAAGAGGGCTACAATTGGTACCAGATGCCCTCAGAAGCTAATGACCTGACAAACGCTGCACTCATAAAACAAATTCTTTAAAAAGGAAGCAAATGGAAATATAAGCTAGTGAAAGAATTTGCAGCAGCTGCCCTGAAACCATTTCTCACTTCATAAACAGGTCTGCATTGAAAAAACAGCCCCTTTCTTCTTGTTCTCCTTTGTGGTCCCCTCCTGTGCCCACCGGCTCTTTCAGGGCTGTGGCCTGCAGGTTTCCACCATGTCTTTGGCTCGGTGGACTTGTCCAGAGTCAACAGCACATTGCGTTCCCTTAACGTCTGTGTCGGCACCGATTTGGTTTTTTTGGGGTTTGTTGGGTTGGTTTTTTTTTGTGTGTGTGTATGTGTTTTTTGTGGTATTTCTAGCTCTGTGCATCCTTGGCTGGAAACGTTGAGTAAAGGCAAGAGGCAGAGGCCTCTGCCTCGCTGGGAGAAAGGCAGTGGCTGAAAACAGCCGGCAGCCCTGTGCCAAGCAGGGAGCAGAGGAGAGCGAGGCATTCAGGTACAGCTCCCTCCCTTCTCTCCCCAGTTATTGCCTGAACACGCAGCACCTCTGTCCCTGGCTGAGGCAGGCTGAGGTCGGCTGTTGCACCTGTATCACTTGATAACAGATAAAGCCAGACTGATGGATAACAAGGGCATGAGAGCTGTTGTATTGCCCTGTGCCTTGTCCCAGTTCCATCCCAGGTAATTAATCAACTGGCTGCATTTCACCGATGGAGACCGCAACCCTTTGGCCAGCGCTGGTCCTCATTGTGGAATTGTGATGCTTAAATAATCAGTACCTAATGACTGCTCCTTGGTGGGAGGCTGCTGCAGTGAGGAGCAGGAGGAGGTGTGGGTGATGCATTGCAAACTTTCCTGAGACCTCTTGTAGCTTGCAGTGGTGCTGAGGGGAAGGCCATTCCTCCCTTTAGCTACATCTCACCTTGGTGGCCACAGCTGAGGCTGTGGAGCTGGACAGGTGCATGTTGAGGTGGCCTTGGTGTCCCCAAGAGCCTGGCATCAGCATGCACAGGCTTGGGGTGCTGTGTTGGCCTGTGGGAAGAGCAGAGGTGCTGAAGACCATCAGAGCAGAGGGGGAAGGTGACAGGAGTGGCATTGAGGAGCCACTTGTATATCCAGCTCCTCCCTTCCACCACAGGCTGTGGTGTAGCTGGATGGATATGATGCACAGGACCTGAAGAACATCTCAAAGAGGATTCCCTAATATTTGCAGAGGTTTCCTCTTAGCTAAACCTTTCCTTGCAGTTGGAGAACCATCTGTGGATTCTCCAGTGTCCTATACAGAGTTTGACATGTCTGATTCAAAAGTTACTCAAAGATATGCCTTCTGCCTCCTCCCTGCTTTTGTTCTCTTGGTCTACCTGCAATGAGCCCCTTTGGTGCCGGGCAGTGTGCACGCTCTGTGCCCGTGTGCAGGCAGCACGAATTTTGGAATATCGTTGAGCTGGGCCTCCTTTCATCAGTTTGAAAGAACATGGTGGTGGTTGGTGGGAAGGTGTGGGCTGGGATGAAGTCCAGCTAAGACAGAGCTGCGATAAAGTACTCTCCTGGCATCGTTGTCAGGAGACTTGAAGCCTGGAAGAAACTGCAGCCGTGAGGGATCGGTGTGCATCTCTGGGCATCTGTGACCCACTGAGCATTCATTCCACGCAAGTGCCACCTGGAGAGAGCCCTTCCTTGCTGAAGCAGTCCTGGGAGCCACTGGTTGATCCCTTCTCTGTTCTCCTCCACAGCTGTGCCCACGGTGCCTGCACGGGATCGGGAAGCTGCATGCGGCCATTGCTTGCTCACGCTGCCACCCTCAACTGCAGCTCCGATGGCCCGAGGCACATGGCGTGCACCGTAGCCTGCCAAAAGGGCTTTGTCCTCCACTCCAGTGCTGGGAAGAGGCTGGGCTCCATGCAGGTGAGTGGGCCTCAGGATGGCCCATGGGACCAAGACCTAGATGAAAAAGATTTAACCACCCTGAGGTGGTTGGAAAGAACACTTTGTTCTTCCAGCCCCAACCTTCTTGCTGCTTTCCCAACAAGTCCCAGCTCAGTGAAGCTCCAGTGCTGGACCCTTGTGCTCGTGGCTGGTGTTTCTGCTCTGGAGATCCCTCTCTTTCCTTGCTGCAGTCCAAATTCTCCCAGTCCAATGTTCCCTGCTGGCTGAAAGCTGCTGCAGGGAATGTCCCAAGTCAGAGTGATGCACCCCAGCAGAGGGAGAGGTAGATATTTCTGCTCTCCAGACGGGCATTGCTTGGAGAGTTAAACATCCCTGGGATGTTTTCTCTCTTAAAGCTGAAGTTAGTGGCTCAGGAAAAAATGAAGTCATTGCAGAGCAACTATATTTAGAGGCAGCTGAGAGCATGGGGAGCTTTTCTTCCTTTGTGTCGTGTTGCAATAATGGCACAGAGGTCACCGTGAAAGAGTTTGTCCCACTTTCCAGAGGGTTGGGGGTTACCTCATAAAAGCCACGAGCCAGCACAGCTCTTAGCTGTTGACTGAGGAGACCTGGGATGATGTGTCCCTCGGGAACTGAGCTGCCTTGGTCCAGGCAGTCACCTTGGCAGGGGTCTAGGCACAGAGTGTCCTGTCCCTAGGCTGTTTCTGGAGGGGGGAACAGGAGTCTCCGGGGCTGAGCTGGCCCACACGCCAGACTGAGCGAGAGCGTGGACTTGCTTGGGGCAGACAGACAGAAGTGAGTTGGGCCATGTCAGCAGGGTGACCTTTCCTCTCCTTGGAGCTCTGCTTGTGACACCTGGCAGGCAGGTTCCCCATGCTGCAGTGTTGGCCAGAGGAGAGGTGGGCACTGGGGAGTGCACCAGGGCAGCTGGAGATGCACTGCTCATCGCTGGGAGGTCATTAATTACACGGCCACGGGGTCTGCGGGCCAAGGCGTGCCCAGGGAAAACAAAATGTTCCCATTCTCCGAAATGAAACCACACAAAACAAATCTGCCTCGGGTGACAGTTTTCCTGTGTTTGGCAGTGAGATGGGAAACTTCTGAACAGAGCTTTACCAAGTGGCTGTCACAGCAGAGGGCAGCTTGCAAGTGCCTTGCCCTGAGCCCTCCAGTGATGCTGCAGTGATGTCTGGCTTGTGACACTATTTAGGAAAACGCACACAGCTCTTCTCCTGAGCATTCTCTCCACCTAGTTCAGCTACACCATGACCCTGCTGCACACTTGGGAGTGCCAGACTCAAATTCAGTGATGCCCTTCAGAGCCACCACATCCGGGTTCAACCAAGACGTGCTGGTTGGGAGGATGGGTCGTGTGTTTGGCTGTACTCAGCCAGTGAAGGGACATCAGGAGCACTGGTCTGCTGCCCCTGGCTGAGGGCTGCTGGGCTGGGGCTGGCAGTTTGGGAATGGAAATCATAGGACAATTGGGGTTGGAAAGGACCTTTAAAATATCGCTTGGTCCAACCCCCTCGTTGTGGCTAGGAACACCTTCCACTGAACCAGGTTGCCCACAGCAAACCATCATCCACCACTCAGTTTTGGTGAAGTCTGTAGCACATGTTGACCTTGTTTAGTGGTGGGACCAGGGTGGTTTTTGATGGCAGGCAGTTGCCTGGCTGAGTAAGAGGGGCTGTATAATTAGGATTTGTAAATGAGGTTATTTGATTTCAGTGGGGTCTGTGGGCTGAGGCATGAGGGCATTGGTACATTTAGGGAAAAACAATTGACCAGAAGAGCTTTCTGACATCAGCTGAAGTAAGACTTGATCTTTTAAGGGAGGAAATCGCAGTGCACAGAGCTGGGAACAGCTTAGCTCAAGAGGTTTCAGCGTATCTTGAAGGGATTTTTCTTTTTTCCTTAATGTGGACTGTGTCTGTGACCACTCAGCCAACATAACGTGCACAGTGATCAGACTGTTACCCCAAGGCACATTTGCTGCTCTCACACCCCACACATCTCCCTGTGAACAGGTCAGGGCTTCGTGATTCGTTGTCCAGAGTGGGGAAGAAAGGGCATACTGGGGGAGGAAAAATGTTGGAGAGCTCTCCTCATCCTGAAACTTGGGTCAGACCTTTCTGCTGTGGTGGCCCACCTGTAGATGAAAGCTCTCTTTGGGAGTCTGATGGAGCTTTGCTTTCTCTGCAGCAGGAGGTGGTGCTGACGTGCAGCTCGGGACAGTGGGACAGATCTGTGACTTGTGACCCCGTTGACTGCCGTGTCCCCGACCAGTCCCACGTATACTATGCCGAGTTCTCCTGCCCCACGGGGACCACCTACCTGCAGAGATGCTCCTTCTCCTGCATCCCCCCAGCCAAGCTCCAAGGTATGGTCTGGAGTGTCGAGATGTTTAACCACCCTTTTTGATGCCACCTTTCCATGCCTGTCCCAAGCAGTTCAAACAGAGCATTGCTACTTGGAAATTCTCATTTATCCTGGCTTTTGCCAGCTGGATGGGCTCTTGAGATGCTTCCTGAAAATATGGGTATATCTCCCCCTGGAGCTGAGACATCCTGGTGTGGGGATAATTCCCTCTGACTCCCACCCCCTGGCAGGCAGCCCTTATCCATCCACCTTCGGGTGTAGCGATGCCCTCTCCTGATAACTGGTCCAGCCTCCAGCATGACGGTGATGGAGACAAGAAGCATGCAGGCAGACAGAGAGGACTTCAGACAGCCAGAAGTGGCTATGTGCCTGCTGGCTGTGGGAAAGCCTGTGGTTCAGGGGGCATGGGGCTGTATAAAGCCATAGAGACTGATGCCCACAGCTGCAGAGAGGTCTGGGAGATGTTCACCACCCAGACACACCATGGCCTGGCTTTCATTCTGCTGACTCCATCGGTAGCCGCAGGAATTTTTTAAGCCAAGTCAGAGAAAGAGAGCTACTGTTCTGTCTGTGCAAGGGCTGAGCTGGATGGGATTTCAGGGATAATTGCCTTGACAGCTTCAAGCATTGGGACTTTGTGAATTTCCACCAGTGCCTTTGCTCTGAAAAATCACATACAACAAATCATTTTAATGGGTGCCCTATTTTATGGAGACATTTACAGCTGAAATGTATGAGAATTGTTTACTTCTCTTTTTTTTATTTTTTTAAAAAAAAGTTAAATCTAAGGAGCAAAAACTGCAGAGAATTAAGGTCTCATTTCGTGACGGGGAGGATGGTGGCAGATCCCCAGAGTGAGCTGATCAAAGGGTAGCATGCAAATGCCATCTCAGCAGCACAAATTCTGCACGAACTGATGCCCATTGCCTTGGGTTGGTCAACTGTGAGGGCAGAGCTTGAATCTGATGTTTCACTCACAGCTGCAGTCTCTGTGAGGTTTGCCATGGGCTCCCTCAGTGGGATGGTGTCCCCTCGATGGGCCCCTGGGTGATTTCCAGCATGATGGCTGGAGGTGCCCGGCCAAGGCTGCCCAGCCATGTGGGGAAGCTCTTAGAGCCCAGCTGACACAACTGAGCCATTGAGGCAGGGACATGCTCCATGCTTTTTCCACCCAAAGCCTTGCATCCTTACAAGCAAGCTGTGAATGCTAATAAATGCTAAGAATAGGCAAGGAAAGGATGACACGGCTGTGTGGCCCTCGGAGGTGGGAGATGACCCTTGGCAGCCTTGACCCATCAGGAACACAAGCACTGAGTAGAGATGTGAGCTTGTCTCCGCTCCAGAAGCGTTTCTGTAGAAAGAAAGCAATGTTTGAAGGAATTGTAGAGCAGCCTGGCTGCACTACAAATGTGCTGATCCAAACCTCTCAGTAGGAAGAGTCCCCTTCACTCCAGTCCAGCTCTTTCTCTCGCTCAGCAGTTCCCAGTGAACTATCCATCATCCACACCATGTGGGTGATGTACTCCTGGGCGCTTCCCACAGTCATCCAGAGCTGTGCAGTTTTTGGCCACCCATTCAGCTGGGCCTACCAGGGACAACAAAGAGCTGGGCTGTAATACCCAACCCAAACCTCTAATGATGGGTGGTTTGAATTCCCACCAGCGAAGCCTCCCCCATCTGTCCTTGTGGCATTTTCCATCCTCTTGACTTGTAGGTTGCCCAGAGAGGTGGTGGATGCCCCATCCCTGGAAATATTGAAAGCCAGGTTGGACAGGGCTCTGAGCTACCTGATCTGATGGAAGATGTCCCTGCCCATGGCACAGGGAGGATGGACTAGATGGCCTTTAAAGGTCCTTTCCAGCCCAAGCCATCCCATGGTTCTGTGATCTCGCACTGCATCTGTAGTAGGGTGTGGCAGCTTGACCAGCATAGGTAAGGACAAGCTGCAAAAAGCACTTGGGGACAATGAAGGTGGGCTGAACTGAACATGGCAGAGAGGTGTCTTACACAAAGGCCCCTGGCTGTCCTGAGGCACCACCAAAGAGGGCAAGTTTAAGGGAAAGATTTGGGGAGATTTGCAGAACCAAGGTCCTTTCCCCAGCCTCTAGAAGTTGACCCTTCCATACTTCTGTCTGCATTCAAGTATTTTCTGCTACAGCCCGACCGAGCAGGCGATGGAGTCCATGGTCTCCGTGTCTGTTGCCCCCTTTGGTATCAGTACACACTCTAACAAGAGGACTTCTGCTGGTTGCTCTGAGCTGCCCTCAGCAGGGCTCCATCCCTGGCTCAGCTGTAACCCCACACGCTGCTTCTCTTTCGGGGTCAGGATCAAACCAGTGGCTCACCTGCCTGGAGGATGGTCTCTGGTCGCTGCCCGAAGCCTACTGCAAGCTGGAGTGTGACGCGCCTCCCGCCGTGGCCAACGCCAAGCTCCTGGTCCCCCGGTGCCTGCAGGGGAACCACGACGTGGGCTCAGTCTGTCGCTACAAGTGCAAGCCTGGCTACCACGTGGCCGAGAACGCAGCGGACAAGCCTAAGAAGTAAGTCTGTGGCAGGCCTGTTATCACCATTTCTTTCCTCCTCCCAGTGTGCACAAGGAGCAGAGGGGTGATAGGACGACGGCAGTCTCAAAGACCTGACTTGATAGGTAGAAGGCAGAAGCAGCTTGCTCTGATTGCAGAGATTTCCCAAAATACAAGAGGCATTCCCTGGTCTGGGTGAACCTGGTGGGAACAAGGTGCTGTTGCACACGTGTGGGTTAAGCACTTTAACCTGAAACAAGCAGATCTTCCTGTGCACCTCACTGGTGAAAGTTAAGCACCAAATTAAGTGTTTGAGGACTCCCAGGTAATTAGACATTTACAAGATGTTGGCAGACTCCTGGAGCTTCTGTCCTTCCTAAAAGCAGTAAAACACAGAACGGAGGCACTGTAAGAATGGATGGCTGCCTTTTGTCAGGGTTAACGTCTCACCCGCTGTGCCTCTTGGCTAAATTTAATCTCTAGCATTGGCATTTCAATGGGGGGAAGATTTTTCCTGATGCTTCGGGGAAAAATTCCTGGTGGTTCGCTAGCCCTGCTCTCAGCCAGTGTCGCGATGCTGGGGAATAAAGCAGCATTTCGTCTGTGACGCCTCCAGCCGAAGTCCCCATTGGGTGTGGTCACTAAAGATTCCCTGGCACTGGCTGGGTCCTCCCCAGAGTCTTGATTCTAGCCCAAATCAGGTAATTATGTGTTAATTGTTTAATGCCCCCTTCCAGTTGTAATTGGATGCAGACTTCATCTCTTCTTTGCTCTGGGGTAGAGTTGTTGTGCAGTGGGAAGCGGTTGCCAAATTTCTTGCCTTGTAATGAAGGAAGTGGTTTCTGTAAACAGCTTTTCACAGTGTTAGGAGCATTTCTCGGGCCAAAGGGAGCTGAGCAAATGGTGCCTATGGCTGCGATCACATGGACTGCTTTGCAAACTCTAGAGCAGCTTTCATGCCTGTGGCACTTTGGGCACTGGGCACTCAAACAGGTCCACTCAGCTTGCAAAGTTAGGCCCCCTCTGTCCTGCTGCAGCAGCTGCTGGTAAAAATGATGACCCCTGGGAGATCCCGAGGCTCCTCTGATGTGTGTAACTTCCACATGGGTCTGAGCAGCCTGTGAGACTGGAAAGTCAAGGAAAATCATGCGAAGTGGTTTACGTTTTCATAGCAATGCGTGTTGGCATCGCATTTTCAGATTTGCAATTGTCGTTGCTGCTACTTCATCGGACATCTCTGATGGTGGAATACGAAAACCACATTAACAAAACCAGGAAAAGTATTGCTTTCCTATAATACAGACTCCTATATGAGTGGCCCACCCCTTTCCTTGGACTTGTAAATGTCATTGTACCGTCTCATCGGGAGCTCTTGGTGTACACTCAGCAGGAGTACAAGCCCCTTGGTGGGGTGTAGCAGCTGCTAGCCAGTAAGTCAGTTCCTGGATTGCTGGAATTCCTTCTGGTGTCTCAGCCCTGGCAAGGAGAGGGTGGGAGCTGCCAGAATGAGAAGCTGGTTTCTTTGATCATGCCAGTTCTGGAGAGAGTGAGGTGATGGAGAGTTCTGGAAGCAACCAACACTAATGAGGTTCAGGTTCCTAATGTGCTGGTGTGAAAGTAGGGTCTGAGCTGGCGGTTTGGACATCAGGTTTTTGGAGTCTTCTGCTGTCTCTCTGGGCTCAGAACACTGAGGTCTTGGTCTATTGTCTCCCTGTTGTCCACCAACCCAGCAAGCACAAGCCTTGCTAAAGGATTCAGTGCCATACAGGTGTCGATGCACGTAAGGAAGCAAGACTCTCTGTGTGTACTGTGTATTGGACAAAAGTCAAGCATTATCTGTGACTGATACTGAAGATTCCTCATGCCCACTAACTAGCTCACCCTTGGAATTATGGTCAGGCTTCCTTTGAATTGTTCTTCCAGCTTTAGCTTTGCTCCTCGTGTGGAGGTGCCCACCTTAGGCAGGCCTGAACCATGGCTGGGATCCAGCCTTGTCTCTGTGCAAGCCAAGATGATTTTGGACACAGATGTTCATGCAGTTCCCTCACGTCTGTTTTTTAGTTGAATTTTACTGCGGGAGCAGTAAGGATGCTTAGAAGGGGCTGAGATCATAGCTGAAATTCATTTCCCATAGCTGAAGTGGAAGAGAAAGGGGATGAAGAAATCAGTTGTCTCGGAAATGCTTTTGTCTATTAACCTGGGTGAGGAAAGGCCCTTGGGAAATTGCTGCTTGTCAGTGAGGGATCCTTGAGGAAATACTGATTGCGTAATCAAGATCCTGCCAGAAATTTGCTGCCTTCCTGCTGGCAGGTTCATCTGACTGACAATGCTGACAGGAAGGGTAAAGCTTCTTTAACTCTTCCTGAAGGAGATCTGGTAACAGCCCGGCTTCCAGCTGCCAAGGCACTTCACTTCTAATTCCAAAGAAAGGGTAATAAGTGGAACTTAACTGTGCATTTGATGGGAGCTCTCTGGATTTAGGCAGAACCTGTTCCATGGCAGTGCCAACCCATCACCTGGATCACACAAAGATATGAACAGTCAAGGAGAAATGTTCAGCATCACCCAGAGCTGTAGCATTGGAAAGTGCTGGCCTGAAAGTCAGATACTTTGGGGAAAAGGGCATCACCCCCACAGTGCTCCTCGCTGTTGCTCCCAGCATGAGAAATGCCATCTGAAGCAGATCTCTGACAAGAATAGACAAGGTCAGCTTGGAAGGGGCTTGGAGCAGCTTGGTCTGGTAGAAGGTGTCCCTGTCCATGGCAGGGGGGTTGGAACAAGATGGTCTTTAAGGTCCCTTTCAACCCAAGACAGATCCATGATTGTGTGATAATAGCTACGAGATCCTTTAGAGGAGCACTCTAATGGTGAGAGGATGCTCTCAATTTGGGGACCTGAGAGGTCAGACCCTCCAGAGGGCTTGTTTCACTTGCCCATTGTGGGATGATTCCTTGGAGAGAAGAGATTTGGGGCTCTCCAAGCTGCCTTTGTGAGGGGTTCAGCTCCTTCTGCTAGCTTGAGGGAATGAAGCAAAGAACCATTTGGGCATTTTCAGGCAGATTTGAAAGTCTCAGCCTGCATTTTGACCAGAGATCAAGGGAGCCCAGCACAGTCCCCAGTGAGCTTCCGTGGAGATGTTGCCCCCTCTTCCTTCTCCCCCTGTTGGAGGGTTGACTCTGAGTTTCCTGGCTTCCTTGTAAATCCTCAAGAAGTGCCGCTAACCCCCAGATCAGAAGTAGTTGGGGGGCGGGAGGGGGTCTGGAAATTTCAAGCTCCTATGAAGTTGTGTGTATTTAGGTATATACTTGCTTTTTAAAAGCCTCTCCCTTCCCTTCTCCACGCTTCCACATGAACTGCTTATTTCATACATGTGGGAGTGGTCCACACCCCACCCTCTACCCCGGGGTCAGCCTGGGCTAACTATGTTTGCAGTCCCTGGATGGGTGCTGGCAGTGGGTTGAGCCTCCAAGAGCAAGGTGGTCTGGAGGGGGGTGCAGGTTTTGGGGAGAGGTGTGAGAGGCCGTGCACGGTGCTGGCTCCCACTGGGGTCACTCCAGGACCACATCAAAGCGAGGAGCCCCTGTGAGGGTGACGGGGCTGCAAACCACAGCCTGCACCTGTGCAAACTGCAGCTGCCGCAGCGTGTGCTCCCCATGCCTGACCCACCTCCCCAGGCCTCCCTGGGCCTCTGCCACGATTTGGAGAGCAACAGGGAGCTGCAGTGGCTGGTGAGAAGTTGTGTGTGGCTGGGATGCTCCTGGTCTTTAAAGGAGTTTGCTCGGTGCCTGAGGTGTTGCTGTTGCAGCGACTTCACGCTACCAGTTTGGTTCTATCTCCGTAACCCCCAGCGCTTTCCCCCTTGCAAGTCCTACAGCTGGATCACACCCCGTGAGCCAGGAAGTTCAGGAAGGGGAAAGTGCTACTTGTGGAGCTGGACATCCAGCATGGATTAGTGCTTCTTGGCACGTGCCTTTCTTTGCTTACCTTGAACGCTGGGCAGAGCAAAGCATTCAGTCAGATTTGGGAGAAGGCAAAGTCTGATGGGGACATCTTTGCGAGGCAGTGACTGTGGTCCTCGTGGAAAGGGCAGGCAAATGAGAGAGTTAAACGAGGAATGGGCTGAAACCACAGATGCCTACAATGGAATCCAGAGTCCCTCTGCCTCACCAGCTTTCTGAAACACTTCATAGTTGCAGTTCCTTTGGTTAATCCAAGGCTGCTGCCGCTGTTGGGGCGATGTTGCGGCAACCCTCACTGCTCAGGTGCTCACAGCACAGCCATCCTCACTGCTCAGGTGGGCTGGTGGGAAGGTTTGTGCAGAGCTCTGTGCCAGTGGACTTGCTGTGTCCCATTCCCTGCCCTGCCTGCCTCCGTGTTACCTGCTGGAGCCCGCATTCACCTTGGCAGGCACCCAGTGCCCCTTTATACGGTCTTGAGAAAAAACAGATCCCTGATTTCTGAAGGGAGAAGGGGACTCTCCGAGAGCTGCAACCATGTTAAAATATGAGAATGCTTCAAAAACCTCTAAAATATCTCATCCAGGAGTTCCCAGCAGAAATCTCACAGGGAACACCCCTGGTCTGGCAGTGGGGTGCAAGCGGGATCCCCTTGCTTTCCCAGGCTGCGTGATCCTGCACCACGTGTCAAGGGGCAGCTGGGTGGCCCCACACAGTGTCATGACCCTGCATCAGGTGCTAGGGGGCACATGGGTGGCCCCACACTCTGTCAGAACAAGGGGCAATTTAGTTCCTTCCCCCAGGGGTTCCTCTAACCCCTGGCGGCCCCCTCCCCACATACCTGTGGCAGGCTATAAACTCCCTAACGTGGTGCCTGGAGCTCTGCCTGCTGGCACCCGTGGTGGGAGAGGGCAGGGGCAGGCAGCTGGAGTGTGCTGTCTAGTGAAGGAGGTCAGGAGTGGGGGAAAAGTCTCGTTAAGGATGGAGCAATCAGCTCTGGCTCAGGTAAAGCCCATGGAGGCGGTGACACGTCCTCTGCTGAGAGAGTCGTCCTTGGCCAGCCTGATGCCTCACCAGTTTTGATGCCTCTGTGGTGTCTCTACCACTGCCAGGGATGGGAGACTGAAAAGTGGGTGGGCTCCGCTCCTGGACTTTTTCTTTTTTTTCTTGGCAAGCAGTTTGTGTCTGGGCTGTTTTAGCAGCGTAGGGTGGTACTGGTCTGCTGCGGCATGGCAGCCCCTTGGCGAGAGCAGGATTGACAGATCTGGCTGGAGTACAAAGAGGAGCCTCAGGAGCAGCTGGGCACAGGCCAGAGGATTTACTGGTGGAGGCAAACTCCATCCAGCAAAGTATGCAGCTACTGGCGGTGGGACAAAGCAGCCCAGGACCTGCAGGGACTGTGGGAGGAATGGTTACGGGGCACCACAAAAAGTGGGGGGCACTGGGGTGGTGAGTGCAGGGGAAATGCATCCAGTGCCCCTAGATCAGTGCAATCTCGCCAGTGAGGAGAAGAAAAGGTCCTGGTTAAGTATGGGATGTCCCTCTGGAAGGATGTACCCATGGTGAGGGATCGTACGGTGTGGGAAAGCCCTACACATGGGGGGCGTGATTGTGCTCCAGGAGAGATGTCTTCAGTCTGTTCCTGACATCTGTGGGATGCCTGGCACAGCCAAGGTGGAGCGTTTGGGGTTCTGCAGGCCAGTCTGGTGTCTGTGTTTCCCCAGGAAGTTCCTGAAGGTGCAGTGCCTGGAGAGCGGGCAGTGGGAAGAGGGGCACTGTGTCCCCGTGGTGTGCAAGCCCCCGCCCCCGGTCTTCGAGGGCATGTACAACTGCACCCAGGGCTTCGAGCTGGACAGCCAGTGTGTCCTCACCTGCGAGCAGCAGGGACAGCAGGTGAGTGCCTGGGGCCAGGCCGACATTGACCACACCTCGAGTTTCAGAGCATCTGGGAAGCGCAGGGCTCCCTGTGCCCTGCTGTGCAGAGGGGCCCTGCAACAGCCTGACCCATCTCCAAGGCCAAATACCCTTGTACCATCACAGAGCAGACCCTCTACAAGCCCAAAACTGTTCTTGCTGGGCCCCACAGGTGCCACAAGGTGCACCACTGCCTGGGGATGCTCGCCTGCTCCCTGGAGACCTTGTCTGGAAAGCAGTGGTCCTGAGCAAGCTGGCTCATCTTGGGTGAAAAGGGTCAGAAAGCATAAGCAGGGGGGTTTCCAGTGGGTTTTGGGAGCTGCTGTGAAAGCATTCACCTGGGGGATGATGGGCACCATGCTGCAGCAGTTGTGCTCATCGAGGGGCTCCCCTGGGGATGGAGGCTGCTGCCTGCCAGCCCTTCCACCCAGGTATCTTACCAGTGCTTGGAAAGGGTCTTGTCAAAGGCAGCGTGGCTGATTCCCTCTGCTGGGATCCAGCAGCAGCTGGAACACGATTGGCTTTCTGGTCAGTGCACACAGGCTGGACCAGAAGGCTGCAACCCAGCTGCCTCGGGGAGCTTTTCTCCGGGTGTGGCCGGTGGGAGGGGTGTCTGGGAGGGGGGTCTGGGAGGGGTGTCCTTGCACGGCCCTCCCCTGGAGATGGGCAGTGGCCGGGCAGAGCAAGTCATGACGGCCGTTCTCCCTCTGCTTTGCAGGTTCCCATCGTCTGCACTAAGGAGGGCTTGTGGACAGAGGAGTTCAAACTGTGTGAGAGCTTGCGGGGCACCTGCCCTCCACCCCCGGAGCTGAATCTCGTGGAGTACAAGTGTGAGCAGGGGCATGGCATAGGTGAGTGCAGATGAAAACCAAACAGAAAAACAAACTATTTTCCTATACCAGTCCCCACTCAATATAAAAAAAAAAAATCTTATTTCCTCTTCTGTCACCTTTATAAACACAGAGCCAGGGGTGGCTTTAGCCTTGTGCTCACCCTGGTTGCACTCTTGGGCAAGACCCAAAGCTAAAGCTGTCTCCAGCATTAAGCATCTCTATTTTCAGAAGCAGCAAGGATTGTCTTTAGGGTAAACCCAGCTCTTTGCCTTTGTTTTCCTGATCTGTAGCACTCCACCTTTCCTGAGGTCTCTCCACTTGCTACGACTGTTGCTGTTTGCAGGGTTCGTGTGGCAGGTCCTAGATGAAAGCCTTAAAAGCTGCAGTGACAACTGAGTGTAACAGGGCACTTTCACCAGAGGAGGGACCGCATCTCCCATTTCTGTCTGCAGGACCTGGCTGCTTTGTGCTTCCAGGAAAAGCTGCAACAGCTCAGCTGTAGTTGTTGCATCTGGTCTAACGTCCCTGTGGACAGGATGCTTGACCACAGCCCATGTTACTCTGAAGCAAACGCACCAGTCATCCCAGTCTGGGAAAACCAGGCTGAGGAGAGTCTAATGAGGAGGTTAAGCTCAGGACAGACCTGATGTGAGGCTAGGATAAGGGCTGGGATCACACCTGGTTTTCCGAGGTGGTTTTTGCAGCTTTTTTTTCTTCCTGTATCATGGGAAGGCAGTGGGAATTCTCTGTGGCAAAAAAATTGTGAAAGACGCTTCTTAACGTGTCAGCAAACACCACATAACGTCCAGGCCAGACTTATTTTCATGCTGGGTTCCATGTCCTGCCATCAAGGTTGGAATCTTTCTCTCAGGCTGTGTTCAGTTTTCCTTTCATCTGGGAGAAGAGAATTGGGCACAACTCCTGTGGGCTCTTGGATAATTCAGGATTTGGGGAAGGAATTGCTATCCCAGGCTGGGAGGAAAAGGGTCTCCCCTACACGTCTGTCTTTACCCATCAGTGGTGGTCTCCTACAAGACATTGATGCCTGGCTCCTGGTGAGGTCCTCAAGGCTCTCCCTCCTCCCACAGGTGCTGTGTGCATTCCTTCCTGTATCATTCCTCCCAGTGACCCCGTCATACTGCCCAAAAATGTCACTGCTGAGACAATGGATCACCGGCTGCAGCCCACCAGAGTTCAGGTAAAAGGGGACATGAATTCCTCTAGCAGGGGGGTTGCTGGCAGCACAGAGAGGGAACCTCCCTTCCTCTCCATCTGGTGTTTGAACCCAAAATCTCTGCCTCAGGTGGAGAAGGGTAAGACTTGGAAAGAGAAGCAGTGGGTGCTGCTACGCATCCTCCTGCTCTCCTACACCAAAGTTCAGCACAGCTATCGGCTCCCCAGCCAGCTTTCAAGGAACTGCAGGATACCACAACCTGTGAAGTTTAATGCAAGAATCCCACTGATTTTTCAGGACGTGCTGTGTGCCTAAACCTGTTAAGCTGCTGTTTATTGTCAGCCAGTGTGCTGGGAGGGCAGAAGCCGCCTCTGGCACAGTCTGAGCCTGGGTCCCCAACTACCTGGCAGCGGGGATGCAATCCCAGGCAGGCATTTCCCTGCCAAGGAAGAGGCAGGGCACTGTCAGCTGAAAGGTGTCTCCAGCTGCCAGGACCTGCTTGGCCGCCCGGGTGCCTCTGCTGCTGGAACAGGGGAGCCTTTCCCTCCCCACCTCTTACTCATTTTGCAGGCAAGGCAGCTCAAATAGCTCAAATAGTTTGGATCCTCATGGCACGGCTTTACCAAAAAGCAGCTCTGCCGGGGTAATATTTCTTAAAATAAAAATGAGATGTATAAGGAAGGAGGTGGAACAAAGAAAAGCAAACAGTCTTCCCAGGAGCCAGTGCTCCCATCCAAATGCTTTCCCCTCCTCCTGGGAAGCCACAGGAGGCCCAGCATCGTGCCTGTGGATACTACTGTGCGTCGCCTTGAATCAGACCCACGGCGGACGCTGCCGGGGGGGTGAGGATGCCTGGGGCATGTGGGATGGTTAAGCACGAGCCTTGGAAGGAGTCCTCGCCTTTGAGGGATCGGATGGCTTGGCCCGCTGAGGCAGTGGCGTTCGGCTTCCCTTTCACCACCACTGTGCAGGCTTTCGTGCAAGGGAGGCATTTTGCAGAGAGGAGGAGGAGGAGGAGGGAGAGGAGACGCTATTTTAAGAAGCAGCTCTGTCCCTTGCCAGGAGCTCTCTCCCTGGACCATCTTGTTTTCCTCTCTGTCCTGGCTTCTGTCTCCTCTCCCCACTTGGCTCCCCCAAGCCTCCAACAGTTTGGTGTTCCCGGGAGCTGCCATGCTCCATGAGATGGAGAGGATGGGGCAAACAGCACCGGGAGCTGCAGAGGCCACTCAGGGAAGGCCCAGTCCCATTTTCCTTTCAGCTCTGATTCATTGCATCCCACAGCTGAGCAGGTTTGCATGTCTGCCCTGATTTCCCAGCCTGGAATACGAGTATACTAATATGAGCACGCTAAAATGGCATCCGGGTTGCTCGATGACCACGTAGACAACAGCTCCGTGGGGTTGGGATGCACACATCCTCTAGGCTGAGCAGGAACTGGTGGGCTCTGGAATTCCCCAGCCTTTGCCCCATTAGGGTGGCTCCCTCTGGGTCTGCCCTGCCTGCACTGGCTGAGGGTGGCCAGGCCTTCATCCTGCTCCAGCCTCATCACGGTCCTGACCGAAGATGCTGCAGTAGGACCCGCAGCCGGTCTGTGTGGGCAGAGCTGCCCCATCCCTAGCTGCCGTGCCACCTGGGAATGCTGGAGCCGGCATTCCTGCCGCTCAACATATCAAACGAGAGGCTGGGAGAAAACACACCTACCCCTCAGTGCGATTCCCGTGCTGCCAAGGGCATCCTAGGACACTTTCACAGGCCAGACGCCGTTTTATGGGGCCTCAGATTTCAAAGCCTGCCCGAGCTTTACAAGGAGGAAATTGCATGTGCGGTGGGGCTTTTCTTCCCCCTGTGTAATCATGAGTGTTCCCCACAAACCCCAGCTAAACGAGCAGGGCGGTGCGTTCCAGGGCCGGGAAACCGAGCCCTTCACATCTCGCTCTTGTGTCCATCTGGCTGCAACAGCTGAGTTTGTGCCTTGTAAATAGCAGTGAGAACCTCAGAGTGACCGGGAGTCCGGGGTATCTGCTTCAGGTCAGGTCTGGGGAGAGGAGTCCTCCCAGGACGCAGTTTTTGGAGCCTGAGCAGGGATCCATGAGCCAGTTGTTGTAGGCACTGAGTGATGACCAGCTGAGAAGCTGGAGAATTCAGCATCACACAGAGACATGATGGTAGACTCCGGCCTCGTGTGGCTTACCCTCAGCAGCAGCTCCTGGCCAGGTTAGGCACTGTGGTGGCACTGCCAGCCAAACCCACTTCAGAGGTAGTCCCTGTCCTCTCCTTTTGTCCTCTTCCAGTTCACATATCAATATCAAGTCTGGTTCCCTGTATTGATATAGGAACATAGAATCACTAAGGCTGGAAAAGACTTCCCAGATCACCAAGTCCAACCAATATACATCTACACACACACACACACGTGTATCTGGCCTCTGCCTTGAGCAACGTACCCTGCTCCATGGGTTCAGCAGCTACCCTGGGTTTGGCAGGCCTCAAAAGGTGCAGAGAGGGTCCTGGGGGTGTCACTGCTGTTCTGCCCCTGAATGAGCAAGGCAGTGTTGTAGGAGACCCTCTAGCTCCAGAAAGCACTGCTGGCTGTTTCCCTGCCTCCTCCACCTCACCTAACACTGTCCTCTCCTTCTCCCCCAGAACATTGTGTGCACGGGCAGGCTGCGGTGGTACCCGGACCCCTCTGTCATCCACTGCATCCAGTCGTGCGAGGTAAGCCCTCCCTGTGCCCAGCACAGGCTGCCTGCTCCTTGCAGGAGAGCTCCTGGCAGTTGAAGACCTGCTCCAGCACAAACCAGACTGCTTTGACCTTGCGTTTGCTCCGAGCTGGGCCAGGGCTTGCTGGATGAGCGGAGATAGCAGAGGAAGCTCTCCTTGGGTAGGGTCCCCACAGCCAGGGCGATGCTGGGGAGCAAGAGCTGCACAATAACCCATTTCCTTCCTTGCCTGCTTCTTCTTGGCCAGCCCAGGCAGAATATTCTAGCAAAAGGATTTCACTGGCAAGGGGTATCCCCCAAAAGCCTGAGCTGACTCCAAGCTGGAATATTTCCTTAACCAGAACCGCAGTTCTGGAGTAACATGGGTCCAGAAAAGCCCTGCATGGCTCACCTGTCCAAGCCAAACAATCAGGATTTCCAGCCTTGTACATGCAAAACAAACTGCTCCTGAAGAATCTGCAGACAAAGAATTCCTTGCAGAAATTGGTTAGCCACTCATTTAGCTTTGAATAATGACCAGGCAGGAGAAAATCATAGGCAGCCTGGAGTCAGTTTGGAAAGGAAATTAAAAATAGGCAGTCTTTGTCAAGCGCTAGTTGTTATTATGATTGAGGATAAAAGGAAAAAGGGGGGAAATTTTGGAATGTTGTATGCTGAAAATTTGGGATTTTTACCAAAAGGGAAAATGTAAATGGAGTTTGCACACCAAAAATAGCTTTGGGGTTTGCTGATTGTGTTTTTTCTTGTGCTCGTTTCAATGCGAATGATTGCTTTTCCTCGCTGGTTCTGCCGAGCTCAGCTCTTTGTCGACTGAAGTGTGGGGGAAAGGGCAATTTTGCAGGGGGCACGTCCCCAGGAAGGAAACCTTATGGTCTACAGAAGGTGCACCAGTTATTTCCCAAATTTGATGTCTGTGTTGTTGGTGTCTACTGCGAGACACGGGCACAGAAAGAGTGGGGGAATGAGGTGCTGTGTGCTGGAGAGGTGTTTGGTGATTGAGCACCAGAAGTGAGTGACCCTCTGACACTTTGGGAGCTCTAAGTCTTCTAAACCACGTCTTTCAGCACAAATCTGGGGTGATGTGTTTGAAATGGGGTGGCTTAAGTGGAAGAGCAGAGTGATTGTCTCTGTGGTGGTTCTGCCAGCAAGGGAGAACTTCTCTTTGTGCTCTTTGGGAGCTGGTCCTTTCAAAAAAGCAGCAGATGGACTGTGAGGTGCTGCTTCTTCCCTTCCTGTGCAGCTCAGGTACACACAAAGCTGACACAAAGCTGAGGATTCTCCCTTAGGCTCAGGTACACCAGACTGACCCTAGTGTTTCCTCCTCTGGGGTTCCTGTGCTTCACCTTGGGTCTGTGTCTTCAGTGAGAAAATGATGAAAAATGCCAGCTTATTTGTGTGTGTGAAAGACACACACACACACTGAGTACCTGCAGTCCCAGTGTCTCAGTGTAAGTCACTGCTGTCTCATCCACCACCCCAACGTGCTCACAGCCAACATGAGCTCTTTCTGTTCCTGTTTGCTTGTCACACTCCTTTACTCCTAGGAAACAGCCCTAGGCAGGACTCTTGGCATGCAGGAGGTTAACCAAGGCAAAATGCTGCAGTGTCCCAGCAGAAGATGGAGAGATTCCACGTTCTTCATCACCCTTGTAGACTTTTTAATGCTTTTTCTGCTTTCAATTATTGTTTCATCAGGAGTGACCAAGCAGGCAGTACATATTCTTCCATCCGAGGTCTCACCAAAGCCCTGCACAAGGCTTCCTTGTGCTGGAAATGTCTCTTTTGATGGGACACAGCACTATATCTGTTGTTCCTGCAGTTGCATCAGTCTGGCAGTTCAGACATCCTGAGGTCAGCAAGTACACCCAGATCTTTCTCTTCCTCCTTTGTTTCCAACTGATGAGCACCAAGCTAACAGCAGATGTTTTGCCATCAGTACAAGAGCTTGCTCTTCAGTTTTATGCAAGAGAATGTCATCCTGTTTCTCTCTCTAGTCCTTCAGGTCATCTAACTATTTGTGAGATACCCTGATCCTCCTCTGTGGAACAGTGCCTTCTTCCTTGTTAGCAGTTTCATTAGGGCAGGCCTATTTTTAAGGTCACAGTCACTCACTGTAACACAAATGAAGATTGATCCTCAGTTTCTTTCACCCCTTATGCTCTCCTTTTTGACACAGCTCCCAGCCTCCTCCTCATCCCTGTTTTCCTTCTCCTCACTTCTCACATACGTGTCTTTGTTTATTCTTTTCCTTATGTTTCCTCCTATGGTGCTGCAAGCTCTTAAGTTTGGACCAGTAATCCAAATTTTCCTAGATAACTTTTTCCCCCCCACAGGAGTTTTACAGTAGTCATTGTCTTGCCCTAAAGAGTAACTCTTACTGAAAGAGTCTCATTCAAAGAATTGCTGCTGCTTGGCACTGGGAAGAAGGGAGATGTTACCAGTCGCCCTATTTGACCACAGAATGTTGTTTCTACCTCATCTGTGCTGACTTCCATCCTCGTTCCTATTCCTCTCCTGCCCTCCTCCTTGTGACCAAAACCACTGCAGTTCTCAGAGGCTGTTTCACTTCCCCCAGTCTCTCGTGGATGTGGAGGCATCAGTAGGAGCAGGGTAGAGAAAGAACACAACCTGTGCTCTGTCCTCACCGCGTGGTGGCCCCCCTCACACACAAGGTTCAGCTCCGCTTGCCATGTCCGTGGGTCACCTTAGTGCCAGGTTCCCTCTCATTTCATGCGAGTCCCTCAGTGGAGACCCCTCCTTTAAGAGCCCACTGCCATCACTGGGCAGTGAGGCGCTGTTCCAGTGGACTGTCCGTGTCACCTCAGGTCTGAGTCACCCCTTGGAGATTCTGTTGTCTCTCCACTGACTGCCAAGTGTGTGTTGGATCAGGAGGCTTTCTCTTCTGGATGCTTCAGTGAGCGGAGCAACCCTACGTAAGAGAAATCCAGGCCGCCTGGCAGCTCGTACCGTCTCTCCCTGGTGGAGTCACTTCAGGCCGGGGCATGGGAGCAGTAGCCAAGGCTCAACCTTCCCAGCTCCACCTGGAGCTCTGCCTCATGTTGGAAAGCCCAGGTCACCATGCAATGGTGTTAGAGGGACTCTCGCTCATCTTTATCCCGCGCTGGTGGTGCATCAGCCTTGCCTGCTCATCCCTCTCCTCTCCCCAGCTCCCCTCTCTTTCTGTTAATCTGGTCATCCATCTGCCTCCCGCTCTCTTGCTGCGCCTTGCCAAGTTCCCCAGTGCTGGAGCAGCGAGGCACGTACTGGAGGGAGGGAGGGAGGGATGCGAAGCCTTCCAGGAGCCCGTCAGGAATACAAGTTAGCGCTGAGCGCGCTTCGCCTTTCGAGGGCCAGCGGAACATCTCGTCCCCTGCCATCAGTAGAAAAACAGATGGCAGCACCAAGGGAGGGGGCTTGGAGCTGTCAGGAGAGGGGAGCGGAGGAGGAGAGAAACCCCTCCTGCCCACCGTGGTTTGGGAGGGGGTGGTTTTGGTCCTGCTGGTGTGTTTGACTGCTGTGAGGGAGGTGTTTGCAGCCTCTGGGTCACGTTCTCCGAGGTCCATCCCAAGGTGATCGCCTGTGGTGCATCCTCCTCCTGTGCTCAACAGCAAGTGAGACTGTTGACTTCAGAGGAAGAGACAGCACGTGCAGAGATCCAGGTTGCTCCCTTGGGCTATTCCTGCCACGGTCCAAAACAGTCTGTGCATGGGCATGGCTGCTGTAGAGCACCTCCTAGGCTGTGCAATGCCCTACCTCTGCACCCCTCTACCTCCCACCACAGGGGCTCCTGTGCTTCACATCGTAGACGTGGTTTAGGTGCAAAATGTCATTTATTTTACCATCATTGTGCTTATCCAGTGTTGTTCACAGGACGGGGTAACCACAAGTGTCCTGCTCAAATGCACTCAGAGTGACCAGAGTGAAGGTGGGCAGCTTTTTTTGGGCAGCCAACACAATGTGCAGGGTGCTGGCCTCATTCTCACCTCCAGCTACACATCATTATGTGCAAGTAGCAAAGGGTTAATAGGAAGGGACCTTGCCTTGAGGTCTCTACCTCATGCCCTGGATGAAGATGGGCCATAGCAGAACACAGTTGTGAGCATGAGCTGCTGGGAATTTCTCAGGTCTTCCCTGCATGAGGACAAGGTCTCGCTGCCCTCTCATGCTGCTGGTCATGTTATCACAATCGTAAAACGTTAATCTGCTCTCTGTTTTGTGGTTTTCCTGAGGTATTACAATGGAAGTGATTAAATAGGGACTGAAGTGTGTTTGTGGTTGCAAGTTGTTCCTGAGTCTCTCGATCCAACAGGTAGGGAAGGACCCCGAAGGATCCTTGGCTCTTCCCACCGGCATGCACTAAACCCTCACTCGGCACATCTGTGGCTCGTGTCCAGCATTTCTCAGTCAGGATTAACCCTTTTGAAGGCATGTGCAATAAGGGTGGTGGGAAATGTCACCTAAATTCTGCTGTTCTTTCACATGATGGGAGGCAGGGTGAGGCTTGTTCCCTGGGGAAGCACTGCAGCTGGGGTCCAGCTGCCTCTGCTCCTCAGTATCAGCGGGGCTGGGGACCCTCAGTTCTCCCTCATCCCAGACTTGGGGGTCTCTGATTTTGGTGCCATGGCAAAACTCAGCACAGGAAACCGGTAAGGAATGTGTGATGCTGGTGGAATGCTATGCTCCAGGAAAGATTCTCTTCTGTACTTCTGGGGCTTAAGGCAGTGAGGATTACAGGTACCCCAGCTGCTCCAGGGAGAGTCTCTAGAGCAACCAGAGCAGCATGGCCAGAATTTAGTCACCCTCTCATGATTCACACATCATCACTCTCTCCTCTCTTGGACCAGGGCAGTGCTGTACCTTCCACCCTGCTTTCATGCAGGTGGTGGGGGAGCATAAGGAGCAAGGACTGCAGGTAGTGGTCACTTCTGGATCAGACCTGACCTCTGGCTGGTGAAGGCAAATCCCTTCATGGTGGGGAGGTGGAAGGCAAGATGGGGAGCTCTTTACACACCTGCTGGGTACATTTTCGTGCTGCTTTTAACATGGGCAGTGTGGGCTGCTCAGCATGGGATATAGTCTTCCAGGGGATGATCCCAAAGAAATCTATTCCTCTTCCAAACATCTCGGCTGAGGCACACTTTTCCTAAATAGTCAGAAGATCTCTGTCCCCTGCACACACATAGAAGGTGATTGTAGAAGCATCATTTTATTGAGAGACAAAGCAGAGGGAAATTAAATGATCCCACAGCAGTGCCGTGCAAGGACAAGGGACAGGTGCCCCTCCCCTACCTGCAGGGACAGGCTCACAGGAGCCCAAAAGATGGGGAGGTCTTTTGGCATGGGTGGTGGAGCCCCAAAGAGCTGGGAGCAGCCTCAGCTTCCCCAAGCCACGTTGTGCCAGCACTTGGGATGTGCTGCTTCTCTGCCCTCTCCAGTTCAGGTGCCTTCCCTTGGTCCCTGCCCACGCCCCGCTTTCCCCGCTCCCAGCAGTCGCAGTCGTGCAGCCGGTGCTACAGACAGAGTGGAAAACCACTGAAAGCACCCGCTGAAATAAAAATCAATGAGTCGTTTCTGATAATAAACATCCCCAAGCATAGCCCAGCCAACTGCTCTTCCAACACGAATATTCATTCCCCTTCAGCTCCTTCATCCCTCGTACATTGTTTTTCTTTCTGTTTAAGATCTGTAACAAGAACTTGGCAGAAACCAGATACAAGTGGGTCAGGAGGCCCTTGTGGTTTTCAAGGCTTGTTTTCCATAACCCGTTCTATCCTGTAACATATTTTGCACAAATGGCTTGGCAGCAGATCTAATCCATGCAGCAGGCGAGCTGCTGAGGGCAGGATGGCAGGCTGGTGCTCGTGGCATGGGAAGTCCTGCCTTCCCTTGTGTGTCACAGCAGTGTCCCTGTGAGGGGCGAGCACTGGGGACTATCTCTGGGAGCCACCATGCTTGCCAGGAGCGCTACTGGCACACAGCAACTTCCTCTGCTCCTCTCTCCCTGTTCTTCCCTGCTTCTGTTTCTCTTCTGCTAGCATTGAGATTGGGGTGTAAAAAGGACAAGGCTAAGGAGCTCACCGTGAATAGATCATAGACGTGGATGTTTTGATGGAAGCAAAGGCCTGCTCCGATGTGGTGATCTACACAAGCTTTTCATCCCTTTCTTCCCTCTTGTCCCTTGGACTGTGCAAAGACCTTTCCAGGTGGCTCTCTGCTCAGACATGAGGCCTCTGAGCAGCACAGCGCAGAGCAGGACAGGGATGAAGAAACACATCCCCATTCAGGGGTCCAAAGTGCCACAGGCTCTCACTTCTGCAGCAGAAGCGTGTCCAAGCCAAATCCTGACCTGGGACACAGGAACACTTTCAGGCACCATGAAGGCAAGGACCTGCTCTCCCAGCATGGCTATTGACAGCAGCCCATGGAGCCTCTGTGCACTCCAGCCCCCTTACAGACACCAATCCTGCACAACCTCAGCACGGACGGGTTCACACGAGCCCGGCTGTTCACAGGAAACCCGTGTCCATGGGACCCCACTGTCCCAAAGAGCACCTAGAGCTCCACACCAGGACTGCTGGGAGCTGGCATGCCAGTACCAGTGATGGCCCACGAGCTGAAGCCAGGCAGCAGGATGTCACAAGCCTCCAGCCCATCCCCTCTGCCCTCAAGTGCGTATGGAGAATGCTCTCCAGCAACAAGCCTCTGTTTCTGTAGTGAGACTTGGGGAGAAGACACTGGGGATGGAGCAGATGTTTCTGGAGACCTGAGATGTGGTATAAGCGATCTGCATGTGTAGCTGACGAGTGGCTGAGGGACACCAGCAGGCTCAGAAGCAGTTAGAATTTCTCTGTTTTGCTTTCTGTCTGCGTCTGAGGTGATGGGGCAGGTCCATGATGTCTCCAACAAGCCGTGCTTCAGGCATGTACCCCCAAGGGACAGCTGCCACAGTTCGAAAGGAGCAGAGGGATTGCTCAGGGGACATAAAAATGGGCAATGAAGCACTAAGTTTGTAGGATTTTGTTTCTCTTCTTCAGGCCACTTGGTCCCAGGTTCCTGTTTCCAGATTTCTAGAGGTCTCTTCCTCTGGGTGGTGCTCATCCTGCTTCCCTCTTTACAATGGGCCAGGTAGACCTTGCTCACTGCTCAGGGCACAAAGACATCCCAAAAAACTTTCTGAGCATAAGCCAGACCTGTTCCCTCTCTGTCCCTCTTTGTTTTTCAGAGCTGATTTCCTCCTTGTGCCAGAGAGCCTCCAAAAGGAGAGAAGGAAAGTGAATGTGCTTGGGGTGTCAAGGGGGGGAGAAAAAATAAAATAAAAGACGCTGCAACAGAGAGAGGGCCAAGAAAAATATTTAATCCAAACAATGAACATTGTCATTTCCTCCCACAGTCTGCATTCCCAGTCAACTTCCCTGGGCAAGCAGGGAGAGCCAAGAATGACCGGGCTCTCTGCCTCACCAGCGTGAATGTGTGTAAGGAGAGGGATGTGTCCTGGGGACAGGGTGCTATAGCATCCCTTTAGCCAGCTCCTGTCGCATCTCTGGCCTTAAGGACTGGCAGTTTTCTGCAGGGGAACAGTGGTTTGGAAAGATGTTGGAGGGATTGGGACAGGGATGGGAGGGGGAATTTTCGGGGACACAAGTTAGGGTGCTGGATGTATTGGGGCTTTAAGTGAACCGGATGCTTAACAAGGCTTTGGGCACTCTTCAAGTCCTCCCAGGGACCTCCCAGAGCTTTTGGAAAGATCTTGCTAGTGGCTGAGGTGGGGAGGAAGGGAAGCCATCCCACAGGGAGAAGCTCCCCTCTGCCTCTCCGAGGGCTCCTGCAGCCCCTCCATGCTTTCCTTTCCCCCCACAGCCCGCTTGTCCCTCCCTGCCGCGGGCAGCACCTTCCCCTGGAACACGGCTTCTCTTGCATGCCTCAGGCCCCTGGAGCTGTAGCACTCCCCAGCCCTGGGGCAACTCAGGCTCGTGTCCCGTGGCTCTGTGAGCCTGGTTTGGGCTGACATCCCCCTGCCACCAAAGGGATGGAGTTTCCAACTGAGCTTCCCACCGCTAGTGACTCACCCGTCCCAGGAGCAGAGTTACTGGTGGCGAAGCTGATGCACGAGGTGTGAGTCTGAGGGCAGCAGCAGCTTTTCCAGGGCTGGTCCCTGCCCAAATGGTGGTTCCCCTGTTTCTCTGGGGCTGCTTTCAAAGCAGCAGCTGAGGAGGGCAAAGACACCTGCGCCTTCTCAGCCACGTGGTTGTGTCAGCGTGCAAATGCTCTGAGCTTGATGCCCAGAATACCAACTCCCAAAGGGAAAAATGAAAGGACAGCAAAATCCAGGCTGGCTTAGAAGCTCCATGAAAGCAAACTACACACCCTCCTTGGGTGGATCAGCACAGTCACAAAGCCCAGGACCAGTCTGGGAGAAAGCATTTTGCTTCTTAAGGCTGGACTTGACTCCCCGAAACTGG
Source organism: Ifrita kowaldi (assembly GCA_013398055.1). NCBI lineage: Eukaryota > Metazoa > Chordata > Aves > Passeriformes > Cinclosomatidae > Ifrita > Ifrita kowaldi. The sequence continues at coordinate 80,078 of VZRS01001376.1, forward strand.
GATCTGGCCTTTCTGGAATGGCTGTGTGCAGATAGAAACAACAAGCACTTTCCACCTCAGTGGGAGATCAGGGGAGTCTTGCAGCTCCTCAGTTACACAGCTGGCCAGGTGAATGCTGATTTTTTTTTTTAAATTTTTTTTTCTTTTTTCCACCTTCTTCCAAAGCATCTGGAAGGGGTCATGGCCAAAAGCAAGGTGCTGTGCCTTCAGGTGTGCTCAACCAGAGCAAAACCTGCATTCCTGGAAAAGAATGTTTCTCATACACCGGCAGTGCAGCACTGAAATATGTACAACACTGATGGGATCTGTGATTGAGTCTTCGTGATCCACCTTTCCCTCACCTGTTGCACCTTTTTGTGCTCTTTCACACTGAATCAACCTATGTGTGAGGTGGATTTGAAGAAAAATGCCTGGACCCTTCCTGCCTCGCTGATGGCACTGGGGACTCCCTGCTGGGCTGGGGATGAAGCCAGCCTGGGGACTCTTCAAGGGCTGTGGGAAAACACTGTGCACAGCCACTGCACCCTGCGTGACATCTCCCAGCATCCTTGAGAGAAACTGCCCCACTGAGCACTTGGAGATGCTTCTGGCTGGGATGCATCGGGATCTAACCAGCCCTTTCTCCTATCCTTCCTTTGCCTGCAATACTTTTCCCTCTTTCATTCTTTTCCCCCGTTCAATTTTTTTTCTCTTTTCGTCCGTGCCTGCTCCCGGCTTTGCGAGCCTGTGTTTTTTTAGCCTATTTCAATTGCCAAGCCCTTGATTTGCCGTTACTATTTTTGTGCCGGCAGCGCAGGGCTCCGGCCCGGCAGCGCCAGATGCGGCACCTCCACGTGCTGCCACACGCCCCGCTGCAGCTCCTGTCTGAACAAACAAGGAAGATGGATGGCCGAGCGGGAGATCCGCTGACACAGCCCGTCTCCCTGGCTGCCTCGGTGGCACAGCGCCTGGCCCAGCAGCTCCCCACCGCCCAACGCAGCGCAGAGTGGCCGCTGCAACCGCCTTGTTCATTTTTTCCCTGTTTATAGGAGACATTTCAACCAGCCCACTACCCCCTCCAGGCTGCAGGGTGCGTGTTCTGGCAGTTGGGACCCAGCTGAGCATTTCCCTGGATCACCTTCGTGTGGCTCAGCTGGGCATTTTCCTCTTTCTGGGCAGCACCGTCAAGCATCATCAGGTGGTTTTGCTTCTCCCACCGCTGGCATTGCTTTCCGTAGAGCCACGCATCTCAAGCACAGCTCTGAACAGAGTCTGAATGGGTTCTGCTCTCTCACATCACCTACCCTTGGTACACTGCATCGCCTGTGTGCTCCCTTGCCATGATTCCTGCAAGGCCAAAAGGAGACTGATGAAAGGACAAGGCTCCTGTGCCCTCGAGGGTGACCAGCACCTTACTTTGCTCTTTCTGCTTGCCAAGACAAAACCATCTGGAGGTTCCCAGTAAGGCAAAGGCACAGGAGTCACCGCGTTCTCCAAACACTAGGCAAGGAGCAGGGACAGAAATCCCCAAACCCTGTGCCTGGCTCTCCTGAGCCTAGAGTCCAATTAGTCATTTTTTATTTTCCCTTCATATGTTTTTCCAATGTAATTTGGAGCATGAGTTGTTAAGTTTCCCCAACAAGTGTTGCCATAGGAGCCTGTATTTGTTTAGGGTGGGGTACGGGCTCCGGCTGGGTGAGAGGAGGGGGCAGTTAGCCCTGATAGGTGTAGTGAGAGACTGGGAGCCTCTCCTTCCCCATCCTGTCCCTGCCTCTGTCCTCCCCCCACCTTGCACGCAAGATCTGGAAATCGTTTCAGACCTGTGCAGCCAGGATGGGCAAACCTCCCCATAATTGTATGGAAACTACCAAAGCGACGGGTGTTGTTTTGCCAGTGAGTCATGACTTATGGAGCGAAGCTCAAGGAAAAACTCCACCGCGTGGAAGGCTGCGAAAGCAAATCACACCCAGAAGAGCCTTCCCCTGCCAGCGGCCCCGGCCAGTCCCCTGACTGCATCCTGGCACCTGCCAGCCCCAACATCCCTGCCCTGGCCCTGCCGGTGCTCAGAGCTGCTTCGAGACTAAGAAACCTGCTTTGATCGCAGTCATTTAAGACCCGCTTGATGCTTTTTAGTGGAAGAGGAGTGTTAACACTGTTGCCTTGAAGAAATTGCATGCTGGTCTCCTCCGGATGCGGTCTGTGACAGCAATGATTGGAGTTAAATCCCTTCTTGTCTCTGAGTGAGCTACCTAACTCAGCTGTGCCTCAATTTCCCATCTGTAGGAAGGTCCGCTCTTTCTACTGCTCTTCCGAGGTCTTCCAGGCTAAAGTGATCTCTCTGTGGCTGCCTGAATTTGGCCTGTGGCCTGTGCTACTGATAGCAGAGCCCAGACTTGGTGGTTTGCCATAATCCCTGCTGCTACTGCCTAAAGTGTTATTAGCCTGTGTTGAGCCCATTTCTGTTCCTTGTGAGTCACAAGGACAAAAAGCCACACGGATTCTCTGGTTTTGGCATGGTTTTTTCATGTGAATTACTGCTATTATCACCAGGCCCACATGTTGGCTTTGGCACAGTGGGTGCGGGGCTGTTGCGGTGCAGTGACATTTTTCAGCAGGCTGTCATTCAGTTCGAGGGTGCTACATGTGAATGTCCATCATCAAAGGCTGAGTCTGGGCATTTTTGGGAGTTCCGTTGTTGTTTGGGGCCAGCCAGGTCCAATGAAACAGGTCAGCTGCTTCCATGAACAACAGGGTAGCCAGGTTTCCACCAAGAGTCCTGTTCAGTCTGGAGAAGACTCTGTGGAGACCTCAAAGCACCTTCCAGGACTAAAAAGGGGCTACACAAGAGCTGGGGAGGGGCTTTTGGCAGGGGCATTGAGCAATAGGGTAAGGGGTAGTGGCTTTAAACTGCAAGAGGGTGGATTTAGACTAGATACTAGGAAGACATTTTTGGCTCTGAGGGTGGTGGGACACAGGCACGGGTTGTCCAGAGAACTTGTGGCTGCCCCATCCCTGGAAATGTTCAAGACCAGGTTGGACAGGACACCTGGTCTAGTGGACACCACGGCAGGGATGTTGGAATGAGATGGTCCTTAAAGCCCCTTCCAGTCAAAACCATTCCATGATTCTGATGGCAACTGTCCTCCTGGAGGTCGGTCGTGGTTGCTGGGCCAGCAAGTACCATCACAGAGCCCAAAGTGGAAGGAGCATTTCATTACTAATCACCCTACCAAGGAATGGCTTCTCCATCCTGTAGCTAGTTCAGCTGCTGCCTGGCGGGGCTGGTGTGTGTCTGTGATAAATAAACCTTGGCTGCTGACCGCTCCTGACCCTCCTTGCGAGCGTTTCCCCGGTCACAGCCGGTGCACGGGACAGTTTTCCAGCCATCACTGGCTGCTTCCCAGCCCCAGCTGCTTGTTTCTCTTCTCTGATCAGATGACTCATGTAACTAAACAACAATAAGCTGGTTTTCTGAATGGCTGCTCATGCCATTTAACATTTCGGACACAATTCCACGATCCGCTAGCTGCTGCCCTTGGAGCACCCACTACTCCCATCCACGCCAGCTGGGATATCTGGCGCTCTTTGGCTTTGAAGGGGGGGTTGTGTATGGTGGAAGTGGGCACGGGGCCTTGCTGAGGACCTGGCACCTCTGCTTTTGGGGGCAAATCTTATGCTTTTGAATGACCTTCCACAAAGCCTTGCTCCTCTGCCGTAGCCCTTCCAAGCAGACGGCTGGTGCGACACCATCAACAACCGGGCGTACTGCCAGTACGACGGCGGGGACTGCTGCTCCTCCACGCTGTCCTCCAGGAAGGTAAGGGAGCACCTCCCGTGGCCTTGGCCAGGATCTGTGGATTCAGGGGTGACTGCTATTGATGTTCTTTGGCTTTGCTGGCTGTGGAACTGAGCCTGCAACGCAATTCTCCCATGAACAGAGAACAAACCCATGGTTTTAAACCAAAGCCAGCTGAAGCTGATGGACATCGTTGCATGATTAAGAGTGGGGTTTGGACACAGGCCAGTGTGATTGAAGCCTCAGCCCAGCTCCCACTGAGGTTCATGGGATTTCCTCTCGTTTTGGGAAGCGAGTCCCAAAGAAATTACTTCCATGGGACATAGTGCTAGACATGGTGAGTCAGAAGGCACCTTGTGTAATTGAGCTGTCTCAGGGGATTTTTGGTATGGTCCACTGGCATCTGCTACAAGTGATGTTTTCTTCCCTCTCTGAGGAGGGAAGAATAGTGTAGAGGGAGCAACTCGGCGTTCAGGTTGCCCAGACCCTTCTTTGTCTCCCATCACAACCTTCCCTCCCACCTAACTCGCTATCCAGCACTCACAGCCCATTCTTCCTAATCATATCCAACAGCAAAACAAATCACAGGGCATGAAATAACTTCTCACTGCGAAAATATGTGAATTTGGATCTTCTCATCTTTGTTGTGGAGCTTGAATCATTTCTCCTTTCATCACGCATACATACACAGAGAAAAGGAAAAATAAAATCCTGGGAAGATCCACTGGAGATAGGAAAGAAAAGGCTTTACACCCAAGTGATGAGTGAAATCCCCACAACAATATCATGACATCTTGGAGCAAGGCATGGCCAAAATAAAGGTTGGGTTCACAGTGGAAATTGGGGAGGTTCAGTCCTGTGGCTCTCAGGAGACCCAGACCCAGCTTGCATCCCCCACAGGTCCCAGATCTTCCACTGGACAAGCTTCCGGCACATCTCTGTTAAGGCAGATGGAGAAATACAGGGTTTAGACATCAAAACCTCCCCAAAGCACTCCAGCCCTTCCTTCACTGATCCAGTCTGTGAAAAAATCAAATGTGTTTTCACAGTAAGAAAAACTCCTGGCTCTGAGCCTGGTGTGTGTAAAACCTCTGAAGGAAACTGTTTTCTCAGCTCCTGTGGCTCATTACCAGGCCACTGTCAACCAGGAGTCAGATGCTCGGTGCATGCCCTCCCTCCTTTCTCTGCTACCACCAGCTAAGGGGACACAGGCTTGCTTGGTCACGTGCAGTTGTTGTAGAGAAAGTAACATGCAATGAGCCTCCCTACCTGCATGGGGTGTCTCAAAGCTGCCCAGCTTGTGAGTGGCCTGAGATGGACCCACTGCCTGCCCCACAGAAGGCTGTTTCTGCTCACAGAGCCTCCCTCCTGCCTGACTTTCCTTAATCCACCATGCACGAGGAGAATGCACCTACCCTGGCTCTGATGTTGGGCAGTGTGGAGGTCAGCTCAGCAGCTGGGAGCTTGGTTGAGTTCCTCCAAGAGCTGCAGAAGATGAGGCTGTGTTATCTTCATGCTTTGCTGGAAGAGTCAGGAGGAGCTGACAGGTCCTCAGGTCCAGATGTGGATGAAGAGAGTTTTCTAACAGGGACCAAACTTAAATCTAGAGATGCCTCACCATTGCTAGTCCTAATCTGAACATTTTACACCCATCAGGGGACACTTCCTCCCAGGGTCTGACACTGGGGGCAGAAGATTCAACCTGACCTTTGGCTGCAAAATTTGAAACACGTTAACAAAAAGGAAAAGGCTAAGAACAAAACTCATCNCGCTGGCTGCTTCCCAGCCCCAGCTGCTTGTTTCTCTTCTCTGATCAGATGACTCATGTAACTAAACAACAATAAGCTGGTTTTCTGAATGGCTGCTCATGCCATTTAACATTTCGGACACAATTCCACGATCCGCTAGCTGCTGCCCTTGGAGCACCCACTACTCCCATCCACGCCGGCTGGGATATCTGGCGCCCTTTGGCTTTGAAGGGGGGGTTGTGTATGGTGGAAGTGGGCACAGGGGCCTTGCTGAGGACCTGGCACCTCTGCTTTTGGGGGCAAACCTTATGCTTTTGAATGACCTTCCACAAAGCCTTGCTCCTCTGCCGTAGCCCTTCCAAGCAGACGGCTGGTGCGACACCATCAACAACCGGGCGTACTGCCAGTACGACGGCGGGGACTGCTGCTCCTCCACGCTGTCCTCCAGGAAGGTAAGGGAGCACCTCCCGTGGCCTTGGCCAGGATCTGTGGATTCAGGGGTGACTGCTATTGATGTTCTTTGGCTTTGCTGGCTGTGGAACTGAGCCTGCAACGCAATTCTCCCATGAACAGAGAACAAACCCATGGTTTTAAACCAAAGCCAGCTGAAGCTGATGGACATCGTTGCATGATTAAGAGTGGGGTTTGGACACAGGCCAGTGTGATTGAAGCCTCAGCCCAGCTCCCACTGAGGTTCATGGGATTTCCTCTCGTTTTGGGAAGCGAGTCCCAAAGAAATTACTTCCATGGGACATAGTGCACATGGTGAGTCAGAAGGCACCTTGTTGTGTAATTGAGCTGTCTCAGGGGATTTTTGGTATGGTCCACTGGCATCTGCTACAAGTGATGTTTTCTTCCCTCTCTGAGGAGGGAAGAATAGTGTAGAGGGAGCAACTCGGCGTTCAGGTTGCCCAGACCCTTCTTTGTCTCCCATCACAACCTTCCCTCCCACCTAACTCGCTATCCAGCACTCACAGCCCATTCTTCCTAATCATATCCAACAGCAAAACAAATCACAGGGCATGAAATAACTTCTCACTGCAAAAATATGTGAATTTGGATCTTCTCATCTTTGTTGTGGAGCTTGAATCATTTCTCCTTTCATCACGCATACATACACAGAGAAAAGGAAAAATAAAATCCTGGGAAGATCCACTGGAGATAGGAAAGAAAAGGCTTTACACCCAAGTGATGAGTGAAATCCCCACAACAATATCATGACATCTTGGAGCAAGGCATGGCCAAAATAAAGGTTGGGTTCACAGTGGAAATTGGGGAGGTTCAGTCCTGTGGCTCTCAGGAGACCCAGACCCAGCTTGCATCCCCCACAGGTCCCAGATCTTCCACTGGACAAGCTTCCGGCACATCTCTGTTAAGGCAGATGGAGAAATACAGGGTTTAGACATCAAAACCTCCCCAAAGCACTCCAGCCCTTCCTTCACTGATCCAGTCTGTGAAAAAATCAAATGTGTTTTCACAGTAAGAAAAACTCCTGGCTCTGAGCCTGGTGTGTGTAAAACCTCTGAAGGAAACTGTTTTCTCAGCTCCTGTGGCTCATTACCAGGCCACTGTCAACCAGGAGTCAGATGCTCGGTGCATGCCCTCCCTCCTTTCTCTGCTACCACCAGCTAAGGGGACACAGGCTTGCTTGGTCACGTGCAGTTGTTGTAGAGAAAGTAACATGCAATGAGCCTCCCTACCTGCATGGGGTGTCTCAAAGCTGCCCAGCTTGTGAGTGGCCTGAGATGGACCCACTGCCTGCCCCACAGAAGGCTGTTTCTGCTCACAGAGCCTCCCTCCTGCCTGACTTTCCTTAATCCACCATGCACGAGGAGAATGCACCTACCCTGGCTCTGATGTTGGGCAGTGTGGAGGTCAGCTCAGCAGCTGGGAGCTTGGTTGAGTTCCTCCAAGAGCTGCAGAAGATGAGGCTGTGTTATCTTCATGCTTTGCTGGAAGAGTCAGGAGGAGCTGACAGGTCCTCAGGTCCAGATGTGGATGAAGAGAGTTTTCTAACAGGGACCAAACTTAAATCTAGAGATGCCTCACCATTGCTAGTCCTAATCTGAACATTTTACACCCATCAGGGGACACTTCCTCCCAGGGTCTGACACTGGGGGCAGAAGATTCAACCTGACCTTTGGCTGCAAAATTTGAAACACGTTAACAAAAAGGAAAAGGCTAAGAACAAAACTCATCTGGGGACAGGTTGTATCAGAGCCCGTTCCTCAGGGAGCACAGAGCCTGGCTGTGCCAACAACCAGGCACAGCCCCAAATGTCCATTTGTCCATAGCGGGGTGGAGAGGCCTTGTGGGGGCCTGGGGGGTGTCTCGGGGCGGAGGCTGAGCTCTCCCTTTGTCCCCGCAGGTGATCCCGTTTGCCGCTGACTGCGACCAGGACGAGTGCACGTGCCGTGACCCGGCGGCCGAGGAGAACCAGTAGCGGCAGCTCAGGGGCCTCTCTCGGTCAGGCAGCGCCGCAGGAGCGGAGGGGCAGCAGCGGGGCCGTGGGGATGGCGGGGGCAAGGGGCAGGAGCGAGAGGGAGAGCCGGGCAGGGGGATGGCGACTGCGCACGGAGGGCTCGGGTCCGGGCCACCGAGGAGCCCAGGAGGGCAAGCACGTGGTCCCCTGCCCATCGCTGCTCCCTGCAGAACCCACGCGAGGGTCTCAGGCAGGGGTCTGGTGCCACCTCAGCCACACGCTGGGCTAGGGTCCACGCCGAGAGCCTGGGTGCTGCCGTGGATGTTTGTCCTGGTCAGGCTCCTGGGTGTCTGTCTTTGCTCTGGATTTTGTCACTATTCACCCCTCTCTGCTGTACAGGCTTCTTTTAGCAAGGTCACGGTAGTCGTGATCTCTCTGCAAATATTTAAACTTAATTATATCTATATACATATATATAATATATATATAAATATATATTATATTTTCTTTGCTCTTGATGAAGCTGAGAAAGGATATCCTTTATCACACACCCATGCTGCTGTGAAGTACAAACCGTCGGGAAAAGCGCAGGAGGAGCAGGGATTTTCCCCTTCCTTGCTGAGAGGGAGCTGGAAGGAGGACAGAGCGAGAAGCCAAACATCCAGGCCATGCCAGGAGAGAGCTCCCCAGTCGTGGAGGCTCCCACCTCAAGGTGATTTGGGCAACTTTCAGGGACCAAGTTTTGCCCTTGGTATTTGCCAGTGCTTTGCCTTGTTCTGCTTAGGGTGTGGATCAGGATCAGGATTCTGGGGTTGAGAAAAAATGTTGCTGTGCCCTTGAATCATCCCAGTGAGCACAGCAGATTCCAAGGGCACCGCAGGCATCCATCACACATTATTTTAGAGCCCTCTGGGCAGGGTTATGCGTCCATGGGGATCACTGCATGGTCAATAGGGGCAAAGACTCACCCTGCTCCCTCCCTGTCTCACGTGTGATGCTTGAATGAAGGATGCTGAGGTGATCCTTCTTCTCTTTCCCCCACGACTGAGCTCCAACTGAGTTGTGTTGTCAGCAGCTCTCAGAGGAGACTAGACCCTGTAATGCCAAAGGGACCAAAAAAAAACCTGTCAGGAGACTTTGAGCATCATTTCTCATTGAGATTTTCCTTAGTAGAAGTAGTATTGTTATCTCTGTCCAAGCCCCTCACGCTGGACATTCAGCTGCTGACTTCCAAGAGGCTCCTGCTCCTGTAGGCACTAAGTGGAAATCTGCAGATTCAGTTCTGGCCTCAAAGAAGCCCAGCAAGAACCTCTGCCCCCCATAATCGATTCCCAGAAGCTCAGCTTGGACCCAGCCGCATAAAGGCAGCAATAGGGAAGGTGCCTGGCTCCAGCTGGGAGTATCACTGATGGTTTTGTGCTGCAAAGAGGCAGAGAAAAGGGATAGAAAGAGGAGAGGAGAGCAGAGAGGGGACCACAGAGTTGGAACTCGCTGCAGTGTCCCCGGGTGAGCTGCAGGCTGGGACCAAAGGACTCCAGGCTGCCTGGCTGTGTCCTGCCTGCATGGCCTGTGCTGTTGGATACAGGCTTCAAGCCAGTTTGTCTGGTGAAGGAGTGGTGGAGAGAGGGTGACACGGTGTGGAGAGACCAGGAATTTCCAAGGCATCGTTTGGCTTCCACCGGCTCTACCCCATCCTGTTCTGTCAGGCATTTATTTCCTACGGTTGTGTTTTACTGGAGGACCCGAGTAGGGGCAGAGGTGCTCGGACATCCCACCAGCATCCAGGCAGGAGATTCCTTGTCCTTCTCCAAGCCCTTTCCTCACCCCAAGTGTCCCCATCTACCTGGCCTAGGCAGGGATTTGAGGAGAGGTGGGGGACAACGAGCCCCATCTCCTCTTGCAGTAGGGACGCTGACATTTCCGTTCTCATCGTGCACAGGTGACTACACCCCAAAATTCACTGTCAGCTGGGCAGAGAGCAGCAATATTTTGTCAGATATCCACTTTTCAATAAAAAAGAACCAACCCCTCAAGCAACCCAAGGAAATTCAAATAATAGTTGGCCCAACATCCCAAGGATGTGCAGCTGGGGCAGCCTGTCCTGCTCCACCAGTGCAGGAAAGGGGAGATCCAGGGGTCCCAACACAGCAGGAGTGGGGGTCCTGGCAGCCCCCCACAGGTGGGGGCAGCAGGGACGTGGGATGAGCTTGACATGCAGAAGCAGAATTTCAAGTCCCAGCATCTTGCCATGACAAACCCTTCCCTGCCTGGTGTCAGCATCACGTGGATGCCTGTGTGTTTATATGCCAAATTTTTATCCTTTTGGCATGAAAATCCCGTTGGTTTTTTTTTTCCTCTGCTCCCCTGTGTGTGCAGGGAAGGGACTGTGCCCCATGGACAGGTGAACTGAGAGGTTGGGATGGGTAATGCTGGCTTGGCTGATGGACATTTGTGCTTCTCATGACCAGACAGCTTCTATGTACTGAAATATTGTTCTTCTATAGCGACACTGAGCGGTTTTTGTCCCCTTTAGGGTTTTACTCACAACGGAGGCTGCTGCTATTTTTATTTTTTTGTATTTGATAATTATTTTTTATAAAAATCTATGAAAAATAAATAATCTTCTCATCCTCCATCTCTTCTGCCTCCTTGATTCACCCAAAAGGGAGCCAGGGAGGTGGTTTGCCTGTCCAACACTTTCAGTCTGACATATTCTTCTCTTCCCAAACCACAGACTCTCCCAGAACTGTTGCAGCCCAGGTGGAGATTTCCTTCACATTTTGGGGTGTGTAGGGACACTCAACTCCAATGCCAACCCCCCAACTCAAGCCTGCACAGCTTTTGCTGTGCCACCAGTTGCAAGAACGCTTTTGCAGAAGGTCTTCTGCTGGTTATGCTACAAACTGGTCCAAGGCTGGTCACTTTTTGTAATGAATCCACTTAAAATGTAGGGAAATATGTGTGTGTGTGTGTGTGTGTGTGTGTGTGTGTGTGTTCACACCCCACCTCCCTGGGGATGGGGAGCAGAGGGTGGCTCACACTAGAGTCAGAGGTCCGTGTGGTATCCTGGCAAGAAAGTTAAAACCCAAGACAATAAAGTTACTTTCAGATTTGGGGATTTTTTGGGGTTTTTTTAAGTAACCAGGTAAACTTTGTGCCTATGGGCTGAGAAACACCAAAAAGCCCTTGCCCTGTGTTTAATCCCCACTCTTCTTCCTCCAGCCACCTCTGATGCCCCTCATCAGTCTTTTCTTGGTGTCTGGTCTTTGCACAGGGACTCAGTCCCAGAGGAGGAACAGCATCTCCTGGTGGCATCAAAGGTCCTCTCTAGGGCAAAGCTCCCCAGATCACGCACTCTGGAGAGGAGCCAGAGTTGTTGAAAAGGAGTGGTCCCACCTGCTTTCTGGGGATGGACGGGGCCCTCTGGCCAACTTCCAACACACACACACACATTACCAAATCCTTCCTAAAAACCTACCCAATGTGCTGGTGATGCACCCCTTACAGTCCACTTCACCCTTTTTGGGGTGGCTTTCTCCAAACCCCCATGGATCACAGGCCAGATGACCCCTGAGGAGATTTTGCGATGAGCCAGCCCTGCTGAGATCTTACACAGCACTTTAGGCTTGCAGCTGCACACGCTGCTGCCACACAGCCCCTCTCCTCTTCCTCCTCCTCTTCCTCCTCCTCCTCCATCTTGTTACATAGCCACAGCTCATTGTACAGTGAGCTGGTGGTTAACTGCATGGAAAATAGCAGAAGGAAAGTATCAGGCATATTTTTAGCTCATTTTCCTGCAATTTAGCACCGGGAAAAGAAAAAAAGTCCAGTCGTTCCATGAGACTTGATGAAGTCTGGTTTCCTACAAATTCGTGTGCTACAGCCCCTAAATTCCTGCTGTGTCCTCCCAAGTGTCCTGTCTGTCTGTCTGCCTGCAGTAACCCCAGGCTCTTGCCCCCACGTGGCAGGGCAGGTGGCAATACACGCTGGGCTTGGCCAAGAGACCCGCCCCTGTACGTCCCAATGGCCCGACCATTGGACACACGCTGCACTCTGAGTGGCTTTTGGCATCCTTGGCAGACCTCACCTCGGTTCAGCCGCTGGTTTCCACATTCTTTGTGGGATGTCAATACTCACATTGCTGCTGGTCCTCTCTCAAAAGTCTGCCAGAGGGACTAGGATATTGTCCGGGGGTGGCTGACCACCAGACAGCACCATGCCATCCCCCTTATATACTAAAAGAATGGCTAAAAGAAGCTTTTCTGGGCGCTGCTTCCAAGTTCCCAGCCTCTGTGGAGGTTTGCAAATCAAGGGCTGAGAGACCCTTGCCGAGGATGTATAAATAAATGCAGTTTTTCCCCCAAAGGTGGCTGGAGACATCTTTACCTTCCCATGTCCAGCAGAGCAGGTGGGCAAGACGAGGTGCAGGACACGGCTCCATCTGTGTGTGCTGAGTGGTTTGGGGCTTGGCTAACCCAGTGGGCAGACAGGCTAATGCTAAACTTGTGTGAAGACTCACCCGAGTTCAAAGGCTGGGAGTGTTTCATCTGTGACCAAAGATGACATCAACTGGACCAAAACTATAAACAAACACTCCAGCTTGCCAGAGCCAGGGATTACTAACAGCTCCGTTTAATAGTCAGTTAAATTATCATCTGGAGTTTTACATAGTGTTACAATGATTTTTGTTGCTGTTGTTTAAAACCTTTTTTTTTTTATTATGATCATTCTTTTTTTTTTAATTAATCCAGAAGGGTTTTGTATTTCTTGCCACATGGCTATCTCACCCTAAAGCACCCTACTTTCAATCTACAGTAGTAAAACGTCACATTAGAGTTTTAATAGAACATCAAGGAACATGAATTGTAGCCATATTTGTAAAGGAAAGGACCAAACCGTCTTTATATGTTAAATAACTCCACGACAAGTAAAAGGTAGTAATGCTATTACAGGGGTACGGACGCAGCAAAGAAAAGTTAACGACCCAGAGGTTCATCTCAGGTGAATGATTGCTCATTAATTCAGAAATAAAACAAAAAGAAAGGGCGGGGGGGGAGGTGAAGGAGGTTGCAGAAATGGTTGGAAAACAGTTCTTGTCCAGTTTTCATGTTGCTGGCAGCTTGGGAAGAATTGGGAGTCCAAGAGAGAAAATATTGTGCAGGCCCAGCAGCAGATGTGGGTGGTGTCAGCTCTGCAGGGAATCACAGAGTCATGGAATGGTTTAGGTTGGAAGGAACCCTAAAGATCATCTCTGCCGTGGGCAGGGACACCTTCCACTAGACCAGGGCACACCTGTTTTGGGTGAGCAAGCCCCACACAACACATGTCACCAAGGCCAGGCCTACAGCCATGGTGCAGCATGGTCCCCCATGGTGGCTGCTGGCATTTGTCTGAGGTGGACTCGTGTGGTAGCTGAGAGACTTGGGCAAGAAAATCCAAGCTTAGGCAAGGCTCCGACTTGCAAAGCCAGAGTGAGGCAGCCAAGAAGGAAACCCTCACAAAGGCAGGGTGACTGTGAAAATGGCCCCCCAGCCGTGCCACGCTGGCAGGCCCTGCCAGCCCGGCGGCCGCAGGGGCACCATGGCGGGCAAATCGGCAGAGCACAGCCCTGCCAGCAGCCTGCACAGTCTGGGATGAGGATGCTGAGCCCCATCCAGCTGTGCAAGGGTGCTGCCAAAGGACTTTGGAGGGGTGGCTTTCCCCTCACCCTCCAAATCGCAGCCCATGGGGAAGCTGGGGCCCAGGGAGCAGAGTCTGGCTCAGCTGGCTGATGATGCTGCAGGGCTTTGGTTGCCCATGCAAGGGCTTTGAAGTGTCAGCACAGAAGCAGAACAGAAATATCTGCAGAGCCTCAGCATAAATCTTGGGACCAGATGAAAAAGTAACCCAGGCAGGTGTGAATGCATGGGGTGTCCAGGGTTTTCCTGGCAGCGTCACAGCGAGCGGCTGGCAGATGGCACTGCTCCCGTCCTTGCTGCTGCACCTAGCAAGCAATAAAAGAGAGGAGTCTGCTACCCAAAGGAAAACAGTCTGCATTTCATATAAAGGCCATGTACACGGTATTACTTGGCGAGAAACCAGCCGGCGTCTGGGCCAGAGCAGCCTTCGTTCAAGCATCCCTTCGAGGCGTTGAGCAGAGGTGCCCTTTGCCCAGGCCTGGATGGCTGCCCGGCTGGAAGTTAAAAGTTGTCTCAGCATCTGCTGGGATAAGCAAAAGGACAAACAGAAGTGTCTTGGCCGAGAGTCTCGCTGGCTGAAAGGAAAAGGAGTGATGACGCAGTACAGATCACCTGCCCGCATATACCTGCGCATGGAGGTGGCACTTGGTCTTGCTCTGAGCCCTAAGCACTTGGCAGCATCAGGCACATCAAAATATAAGGACAAACATATGAGAAAAAGCCAAAAGGATCCAGGAGGCTTCCTTCTTGCACAGAGCAGACGTTGATCTGATGACCCCTGCCAGACACATCATTACAGCAATGATATGGGGATGCCCAGGTCGTACTGAATGTTGGTGGCTGCTCCCAGCAGCTCCCCAGTCCAGGCCAGCTGCCCCTGGAGAGAGCTCTGGCCATGAGAAGGAAAGAGCAAAGCACTGTGTGGTCCTGCAGCAAGATACTGAACTGCTGTTGAGAAAACACAGGGATGCAGCGCTGTCGGCAGTGACCGGGCGCAGACCGCAGCCGCCTCCCTCTCAGCACCACGCAAATATTCAAGCCATGTCCTTGGCAGGTAGGAGGAGGAATGAGGCAGAAAACCGTATGAGACAGGCCGAAGACTGTTCCTGCCAAGACTGAAAAAAATGAAAAGGAAATTTCTCTCTACAGGCATCGTAAAAATCCCACTGTAGGGCTCCAGTCTTGTCCAGATCAAAGGTGCGCAGCTGGCAAGTCCAGAGCTGCCTCCTCTGCAAACTAGGCAGGAAGCTGAAGCTAAAAGGAACCTGTTTTCTGCCTCCAACACCATCAGCAGTGACAGGGATTTGGAGAATCATTTGCTCCGAACCAAACCAAGTGTCCCAGTACAACCCCAGCTCTCTGACTTAAAAAAAAAGTTACCAGAGGAAGAGGCAGATGTGAGCCTGAACATGGGCGAGCAACAGCCCCAGAAGCCTGTCCTCCATGCCCTCTCTGGGACCAGAACCTTCAGGAGCATCCTGCACCACGGCATTGGGGTATCCTGCATCCCTCTCCCCTCACCACGCAGAGCCTGGGCTGTACCACAGCTACAAGTGTCTGGTGCAGAACATCTCATCTGTGCCATCGGGCTGCTGCTTCCCCAGCTGGGTTCTCCTCAGCAGCAGCTTGATGTTGCTTCAAAGTTTTTATTATGGTGGGTAAAAAAAACCAGATAATAGAAAGGATTTTAAAGTTGACTTCCTAGGAGTGTGGTACCTCAAGAAGAAAGCTCACAATGTCCAGTTGATCTTTGGCCCTGAGGCCAAGCTGCTTTTGTTCTGGAGGACTCTGCATCTGGGAGCACATGTGGGTTTTGACCATGGCAGAAGAACCTGAGGAGATGGGGTCACGATGCCCCTGTCTCTTCGCCCCAGCTGATGACACCACGCCAGCTCTGCCCATCAATGGCACCACTGCTCGCTCAGGTCTCACCCAGACCTCATGCTTTGCAATTGCAAAAAACCCCATCCCAACCCTGTTGGCCATCCAGTGGCTGATTAGCTCAGCCATAACCATAAGCATCTCAACCTGACCTGCATGGTCTGCCTCCCTGCATCACCTGCTCTCCCATCCTGGCTGTGTCACCACGTTTCTCCCGTGACTGGTGTCCCCCACCCTTGGGGACCGTCCCCACAGCCAGGGCAGGGATGGGGCAGGAGAAGAGGGCTGTGCCCTCCCAACCTGCCTTCTCCACCAATGCTGAGGAACCTCTTGGCAAAATGAATAAAACAAAACCAAGAAAACTGGGTCCCACAAGACTTCTAACTAGAAAGGCTTTTGGCCAAGTTCAGGAAGAAACTAATACTGAATCAGTCCTGCACAGAGCAGCCGGCTTTGCTCCCCAGTCCAAATTCTTGCCTCCAGAAACATCAGTGACACCCTCCCCCTCCATGGGTCCGTGTGCAAAACCCTCAGAAACACCCATGGGAAGGCCAGCCTGAGAGCAGGTGCCCAGAACCCTCAGTAGTCCTTGTCACCATAGTCATTGTAAAGGACACTCAGCGTCTGCTCCTCGCACGTCTTCCTGAGGTCCCGGCTGAGCTCCGACCAGTCGAGCCCATAGGGCTTGATCTCGCTGTAGCGGCAGGCGAGGTACTTGAGGGATGAGCGCTGGAGGCTGATCTTGGGCTCCTGCAGGAGGCCATTGCACCAGCTGCTGAGGTCCCCCAGCTGCGAGAGGATGAGGCCAGCCTTCCTGCAGCGAGGGCGGGCAAGGGGAGATGCCAGGGGGGCGATGGACAGCGAGGGGTGGCGGGAGTGATGGAGACACCACGGAGAGGATGGCGGGAAGGGCGGGAGGAATGTATGAGGAGAGAAAAGTAAAGACAGTTAAGGACACCACGGGAGCTCCTTGAGGGAGAAGAGATAATGCAAGAGTAGCTGAGCAGAGCCTGATGCTGCCAGGACAAGAAGGGATGGCAGGGCTGGGGGGACACACCATCCCCAAGGCAGCACTGCAAGCTAAATCCATGTGAGAACAGCCCCTACCCGGGGCAGAGATGCCCATGTCACCATGGCAGTGCTGGACCTGCTGCACCGGTCTTGGGACTCACACTTCCCTGTCTTGTCCTCTTTTCTTCCACCCTGTGTCACTCACACAAGGCCAGGTTTGCTGAGAATTTGTTAAGGAGACAGTCACAGGTGTGGCAGTGAAACCCCCAGCACTCCCTTGGGGTGGACATCACCAAGGACTCAAGTGGCACCACCTGTCACTGTTGCAGCTACTGGACCCCAAATATCACAGGATGGGAAACTGGGAGCCAATAGCACTGTGGGCAGTGGGGATGAGTGCTAAAAAGTGTCAGGCATGACATAAATGGCCAGCCCAGAACAGTGTCACCTGTGTGTCCTCTCCAATAAGTGTACGTGCTGCATAATCAGGAGCTATGCTGCTCACTCATGGCTTGGTGTAGGACACAGAATCATAGAATGGTTTGATTGGAAGAGACCTTAAAGATCATTTCATTCCACTCCCCTGCCACATGGCAGGGACACCTTCCACTTGACCATGCCCCAACCTGGCCTAGAACATTTCCAGGAATGGGGCATCCGCAACTTCTCCAGCACCAGAAATGCACAGTACTGGGACCAGCATGCCAGGATGCCATAGAGGATGAGGGAGATTTAAGAAAAGAAAAAATCCAGATCAGAATGTCCTGCCTGGCTCATGAGGGTCTGCGTGGAAGGTTGAAGGTGAGATAAAAATTACGATCCTCATAGGATGCAATACCACAAGACATAATTACAGTGAATGACACTCCTGCTACACGACTCGTAACATTTAGCAACAGTTTAGGAAACGTGTCCTACAGGACACGAGCAAACCAGAAGGGATCCACTGGGGCATACAGCAAACACATCCAAAAAGCTCTGAGGGAGCGGGGGATGCGGCAGAGCTCCCTGGTTCTTTGCACATGCGTTTTGCCGCTTCCAGTCGTGGAGAACAAGATGAGGAAAGGCAAGGCACTGCAGCAGCAGTCTGTAAAGAGCCACAACCCAGCCAAGGAAGCCTTGAGAGATGGTCAGGTGACAGAGGGAGAGGAGGTCCAGGATGAATCCATCTTCTGTAACAGACATACAGCACACCCAGGGCATCATAGCCTCAGTGCAGGCTTGTCCTGGTAAGTGGGAAAGTGCTAAATTACCAGCCTCTTGTATTGCATGAGATATTGGAAGAGCACAGAGGATCATGGCCAAACATGACCTAAGTTGTGTTCTCTTCTTTGCAAATGTCTCCTCTTAAAATCATGCTTCTAATGTTTTTATCGAGAGAATCAGTTTGTACAGATAAAACACACTGTGTTCATTTTAAGCTTGTCTTGCACTTTGGGTGATCTCCAGGGAATCTGGCAACTGTGGAGGCAATGGATTCAAATGAAGCATCTTGAAGGTATCTCACATGCCTGGAAACCCAGACAAAAGTTCAAGTGTCTGATGAGCTGGGATAAGTTTCCCATCCAGCTACAAGGTCAACTGGTGAGTTAGAATAGTCAGGGAAGACAAGATACATCCCCTCGCTAGCTTTAACTCAGCATCTGCTCAGACCAGAACAGGCAGCAGTCACAAATCATGATTCTGAAGGAAAAAACCACATTCTTACTGGACATTCTTACTTAGGATTAAGCAGGGTGGGCTGGTTCGACAGCTCATGGGTGTGTGTACCAACCACGAAGGAACATCCACTGCCTCTCCACACCTCCCTCCAGGCCAGGTACACCATGGGGAGAGCTGCTTGGAGAGGAATTCATTTACCCTAAGTCCAGTCAGAGCCAACCTTGGCTTTCCTGGAGAGCAAACCTTCCAAAGTTTGGATGTGGCTGCAGCTCCAAGGGCCCAATCTGGAGCCACTGAAAGGCTGTCCAGTTCTGCAGCTTCACGACACCTGCCACCCCAGAGCTCACATCCAGGGCATGCCAGAGAGGCAAAGGTGCTTAGCATGGTGCTGGCTCTGGAGACAGCTACCCAAGCTGGCCAGCCATGAGAAAATAGCCAAGCTCTCACTTGCCTTGGTCTCTATATCTGACACCTAAGCAAGGTGCCACGAGTGCCTCTCCTCCTCCAGCATTACAGGTACCCTCATGGGAATGCCTACCTAATATGATCCCACAGACTTTGCCTCAAAGCCCATGGGCACCACCAGGCTTCACTAGGCTTTGCACCAAATCCAGCTTCCACTTATTGCTTGCTTTTTTCTCCATTTCCTTTCCTTATGCAAAGAGCAGGAGTCTCTGCATCCCTTCTTGGACCAGGAGGGAGCGATTTGCTTTCACAGCCTCAGACAAGTTATCTGTGCACTCATGACAAGTTATGCTTCCTCAGTCCAGTAGCCAGCACTGCCAAGAAGGGAGCTGAGTGCACCCCAAATGAGCAGAGTAGGAGGTGGCCTGGACGTGTGGAGGAGGAGGGACATGGTAGAGTCAGTCGCGTGGGTCCACATCCACGACTTCAAAGGAGCATCAGTAACAGTCAAACAAACACTGTCTGCTGGCTAAATAATGTCATCTGCAAGTGATTTGTCCTGTCACCACCAGTCTGGGTGCTTCACCCTCGCAGACGATCAAACAGGAGGTCTGCTTTCCAAGATTTGTCATCACCAGAACCCGCTGCAGCTGCCTAAATGCCTCTTTCCAAGTAGTGCGAGCTGCAAACACTTCATCAGCAACTTGCGTCATCCTATCCTACGCGCTCCAGCATTTCCAGAGGGTGCAGTTAACCCTCTGGCTCGTAGATCCACGCAGCAAACGGTGTCATTTGGTCAATTCAGTGGCATTTCTGGCTGCTCCATGCCAATGCACCTCTGCCTCGTGGGGCTCGAGGAGGAAGCTTCCACCCCGTGTTCTGGCCGGTCCTCGGTCTCCTCGCTGGGGCAGAGAGCAGCAGTGGCAACACTCAGCCTCAGCGATGGCAGCGGCTCTGTGACGACTCCAGTCTGCCACGTAAGGAATTTTATGTGCTCCTCATGCAAATCACCACAACAGATGTCAGATGGTCTGTGCAAACTGGGGCTGGATTTCACATCTGGAAATGGAGACAGAGCGGCATCACCACAGCTGGGATGGAGACAAAGGTGAGACATAAGTCCAAGCCTGCTGATCCCACTCTGTGTCAGGGGAATGAGGCAACCCTGGGCAGAGGAGCTGCAGGGAGCCTCTGCCCTAAAAAGACTCCATGTGCTGGAATGTCGCTACTGAGCTTTGAGGTTGTGCCTCAAAGAGCTCACATTTCTTAGAACACAAATGGGAAAAGGGGAAAGAGAAGAGACCCCAGCTTTGCTCCAGGGCATGGAGGACCTCCTAGGAGTTTCCCACCAAAGCTGCACCAGGAGACAAGTCCAAGGCACTAAGCGCAAGACAGGCACAAGCTACTTGCTGAGTCTCTCTGACTGCCTAGCAGAGGTTTGGAGGACAGAGAATGTACAGAGAATCTCCTATCCTCTGCTAGGAACACACAAGTGATCACCTGGAGAAGCAGGGCTGGAAGACAGACGGTGGTGAGACCAGCAAGAGGAGGTGTAGGGCGCGGTGTAAAGTGGAGGCCGTGAATTTCGTACATAGGAGCTCCTGTTGACGTACATTTGAAAGTAACCCTGATTTCCAGATGAGGTCACAGCTCTGGTTCTTTGGAGGCCAGATGCTGTGAAACACCACTGCAGCCCATGCAATCTCTCAGCCCAGCTTGCTAAACTGACTGGAAACATCTACGCTACTGGGAAACCACGCAGACTAAAGCAGATGCTGAAGGGCACGGGGAGAAGGGAACATCTGGCTATCTCCACAAGCCTGGGACATTCTCAGGCAGCTGGAGGGGCTTCAGTAACCTGGAGAAGCCTGAGGAGAAGACATGGTGCCCACACAGGCACAAAGGGACTATGTTAGACAGGAAGAGCTCAGGACAAGCTCCTCCAAAACCTGCTGTGGCAGCTCAGCACTGTCTGGGCACCAAAACCACTCGTGTCATCCCCACACAACCACAGATACGGACCAAGAGTGAGGAAATGCACAATTCAGACCTAAAGTCAGTCCTCTGCCTGCTGGGGACCACACATTGACAGCGTTCAGCACACAGAGGTGCATTCAACTCAAGCCAAAGCCCAGGAAAAGGCAGAAGTCAGAACCCGATCTCCATTCCTCAAAGGTGCATTATTTTTCCAAGACCTTCTGCCTTTTTGCCTGTGGCATCAGCTACCAAGGAAAAAAGAGAATCCCATCCCTTTGCCACTCTGCATAGCATGAGCATACTTGGCCAAACTCTAGGGACAGTGTGGGGCTGATGGGATGGACAAGGGCGTTGGGTTGACAACAGTCAGCCACTTTCCACCTTGTCCTGTGTTAATGGTCCTTGCACATGCACAGCATCCAGCAAAACAGAAACCCCACTGTGACACTCTAAGGTCTATCATCCATCATTGTATCATGAGATTTGCTAAAGAGGTGCCTTCCTGGTGGCCAATATATCCATGAGGGACAAGCCTGGCCCAGCCAACTCAGCTCCCGAGCCTACCTGGGCCCCAGCTCATCTTCACAGCGCCAGGTGAACTCCCCAAAGCTCTCGTAGTGCTGGTTGTAGTGGTAAAGGACTCGGTGGAGGCTGGGGGAGCCCAGGTCCAGCAGAGTGTTGTAGGCTGTCTGCTGCTCCTTGCCACTCGTGTAGCCGTTGAAGAGGTTGTAGATCTTGTCTGCTATTTCTGGGCAGAAGGACAGGGGGTGGTCAGTGGGGGGGCAAGGAAAGGCATGAATAAAGCCCACCAGGGCTGAAGCTCAGTTCTAGGGAAACCGAGACCAGAACCAAGATTTGTCCAATGAGTTATGATTTACATCCTGTGAGGACAAGGTCCCAACGGAGGAGCAACAGGCTACACGGCATTCCCTGGACTCAGTCCAGGTTAGCTTCCCACAGTTTGGTCTAATTAAGAAAAGAAATGGGTGGTGCTATCAGGTAGCGTTAGTGAAACACCATTTATTCACTTTCGTTTTCAGAGAGGACGCATGCCTCCTGAGGCCCCCCATCTCAGCCCTCCACATCACGTGGCAGCTCCTGGGCCACTGTGGGTGAAGGAGATGTTACAGCCAGGACACGAGATGTGTACGGGAATATGCTGGAAGGGGGAGCTCCCTGCTGTCGGTCCCAAGCACCACAGTCCAGCAGCTCCCTCCATCTCACCTTGAGCTTTCACATCATCTACCACAGGGCAGGGCGTCTTGACCGTCACATCACTGGACCTGGAACGTCTTCCTGTGTTGTCAACTCCCCAGAGCGTGAACCTGGACGAGAAGGGAAAAACAAACGAAGCTCTGGGCTCCCAAGGCCACACGGAAATACAGGCAGCATCAAGCAGGATGACCACGGCCAGGGTGTCGGCACTGCCACAGGCATGGTGGCACAGGGCACTCACATGTAGGTGGTGTCGGGCTCCAGGCAGCGGATGATGAGGGAGATGGTGGAGGAGAGTCTGTCAGGCACTTGGGCTGGCATGGCACAGGGTGACTTGGCACCAGAGATGATGTCATCCACGAAGCTCAGCACCGTCTCTAGGGAGAGAGGGGAGGATGTGCCGCTGGCGATGACACAGGTGTCCCCGGGGCTGTGGAGAGCCTGTGCCTGCTACCACACAGGCTGCCTGCTGCCAAGGGGGACCAAGGCTAATGCATGAAGTTGGAGTAAAGTTGGACCCATTGCTTTTCCAGCAGAGTTCACCCCTATGGTATGGAGCTGCCCCTTCTGCAGCACGGTGGGTAGGAGAAGGGCTGCTCTCTCTTCCACAGGATGTTTGACTCGTTGCAGCATCCCCTTGCAAAGAGGAAGGCAGAGGCTCCCTTCTAACATCTCCATCCCACTCTCCCTAGAGAAGCAGTGGAGTCCCCACTCACCTGTCTCCACCTTGGAGTGGTCCATTCTGTCGGTGACCTTCTCCTGACGGAGGAGGTAGTCGACGATCTGCACCCCAATGGGGGGCTCCGAGTGACCCCACTCCAGTACCACCAGTGTGCTGCTGGGCTCGTGTACAGTGGAGAGACGCAGGCTGGGGGACAATTTTTGCATTACTCTCTCACAACAAAAGGGATTCAAAGCCATTAATTCACAGCAGACAGCAACCTCAAGAGAGAAGTGACTTCCCCTCCCTTTCCCCTCCTGGCTCTGGGCTTGTTGGTCCAAAGGACTCATTCCCTGGGGTTGCTTTACCAGGGTGGATCCACAGCCAGCTCTGCAGTCCTCAGCTGAACTTAGAAAAGACACTACAACTCTGTACTCTCCGCCTGATTTCCAGGTCACCCATCAGTTTGCAAACCTGTTCCATAAAGGCACACAGCCCCACCACCTCCTGCCACCACACTGTTGGCCATCACCACCTCTTCACAGACACCTTATCACACCAAAAAGCCAGGCTGGGCACGTGTGGAGACCTACATGGGGTGCGGGAGAGGCGCACAGGTGGGCAGCCCGTCAGCCCCGAAGGCACTCGAGTCACAGCGGCACCAGTCCTCGATGACATCCCCACTGCCCGAGCACCACAGCAAGCTCATGGTGGCCTCCTGCAGGAGCTGGGAGACAGGAGAAGGGGGTGAGCACGGGGCAGGTGAGCTCCCATCCCACCACTGCTTGTGCCAGTGTTCATCCATCCCCTGGTGGGCTCAGCACAGTCAATCCACCCTGGAGAGCAGGGCTGGCCAATGGGCAAGGGCTGGCACGGCTTGACCAGATGCCATCTGGGCAAGCTGCCTCCAAAGACAACCACGACACCATCCTGCCACCCCTCCTGCCCGCTCCATCATCCCTGGCACGTGGCTCCTCACCCGCTGGGTCTGGTTGTTGGTGACCAGCTCGTAGAGGGGGGCTGCTTTGGTGACCTCCAGCAGGATGGGCTCGGCTGGCACGTCGGGGCTGGAGGCGGCGTGGCAGAGCGGGCAGGAGGAGGGGCAGCGCCCGCGGCTCTGGCACTCCATCTGCACGCCGGCTGCCATGCGCTTGGTGCCAGACTCCGAGAGGCTGGCAATGTACTCGGGGAATGTCAGCACCTTGGGGTCCCGCTCC
This sequence comes from Ifrita kowaldi, assembly GCA_013398055.1. NCBI lineage: Eukaryota > Metazoa > Chordata > Aves > Passeriformes > Cinclosomatidae > Ifrita > Ifrita kowaldi. The sequence continues at coordinate 103,730 of VZRS01001376.1, forward strand.
CGCTCCTCTGACTCGTCTGAGGGGGAGTTGCCTGGAGAAGTGGGGGAAAAAGTGACACCAGGGTGGGCTCCAGGCCATGGATAATGGAATATGAGGGGGCTGGAGCTCTGCCTTCCACCCAGGAGAGAGGCAGTGCTTCTAAAGAGCTCCCTGTATCCTTAAGAGCTGTTTGCTCTGTAGGGATGAAGTGCTCACTGGTCTTCAGAGGAGGAACCAGGACTGAAAAGCCCACCCTGGCCTCTGTGACTGCAGGTCCTCTGGTCTTCCAGCGCCTCAGTTTCCCCAGCCCCATCCCTACACCTGGACTGGGGCAGACCACCCTTGCAGCAGGTCCCCACGAGAGGGAGCCTCCTTCGTGTGGCTGGAGACTCGTGAAGGTCCTGCCTGGGCACCTTCACGTCACACCGACTCCCCACCAAAGCCCTCTGCCAAACCACTCTCATGCAGAAGCCCTCCTGGCCCCATAGCTGATTTCTCCACTCCTCTCCTTCGGATCCCAACCAAAACTGATGTGACAGAGAGCTTTGGAGACCAGAGACAAAGGGTGTCAGGCCAGGGGGAACAGCAGTGATGCTGACCTGCTGCCCCCCCACAAGGGTCTGCAGTCAGCAGCACCGAAGAGCTCAGAGTGAGCAGGGAAGACCTGCCAATGCCTCGTGAAGCCCAGCAAGTTCCCGAGATGGCTGCAAACCCACCGAGTCCCCCTCCACCCCCTTACACTCAGTCCCCACGCAGGGAAATGGAGACGAGGAGCAGGTTCTACCCTGCCAACCCTCAGGTGGCCCTGCAGCCTGACAGGCTCAGAAAACAACCCTGCAGCAGGAAAGCATCGACGCAGTCTGTGCTTTCCCCAGCTCTTCACAAAGATGCCTGACACTGGGTGCCACCGTGTCCCCCAAGGCACGGGGCAGTGAGCCAGACCCTGCACTCAGTGGCCTTTTCTCCAGCATTCCCGCAGCAGGAAATATTTTGGCACAAGAGGAACAGTCCTTGCGCAAAAGTCAAAAAGGTAAAACCTGCCCATCGCTGCTGTGCCCTGGGTAGCATCACCCTGCCGTGGCAAGCCTTGCCATGACGGGAAACAGTACTTTGCACACAAAATCCCTGCCAAAGGATGTCCCTGGATTTATAGAGAAGAAAGAGGGGCCTAGAGGGACCATTGAAGGTGGTTGGTGGGGTTGGAGGAAGCTGAAGGACGACCAGGCAAAGCCTCACCCCCAGGGCAGGCTCAGGCCATCGCTAGTGGTGACTTGGCATGGGCTGGCTGCTGTGGGGAGCAACCATGAAGCACGGTCATGGCTCAAAAGGAAAACCTCCCTATAGCAAGGATCTGTGGAGAAATGGGCCAGCACTAGCCCATCCTTGAGGCTCCTGCAAAGAAAACAAGGCTGTTAAAACAAAACCTGGGACACAAAAGTGTTGCTCTGCTCCCCCAGGAAGCTGGAGATGGATCACTTTAGGCTGGCTGTGAATTGCAGCTTAGCAGGCACTGAGGAAAAGCAGAGGAGCCGGGGAGTGATTTGTCTCTTGCAATTTCTCAATCAATATCCAGCCCCTGACGTTTGCAAACAAAAAGCAAAGGAAGGAAAGTGGCAGGTGCCAGAGTGAAACCGAAATGTGATATTGTGGGTGGAAAAAGGCTGCCAGACCTGAAAAGCCTCCAAGCAGGAAAATCAAAGAGGAGGAAATTGCAGGAGAAAAAAAGAAGTACTTGCAATCAAGAGGTGCTACATCTGGAGACAGCCTACAGCCAAAACAGCAATGGGTCTGTTCTCCTCCTGGTGGGCTTGTGAAGAAGTCCAGACTCCAGGAGGCCTGAGCCCACAGGGTCCAGACTCAGGCTTTGAAAGAAGCCCTTCCCATACAAGAGCCCTGGGGACATAACAAATGTCTTTGTCGCTGGGACATAGCAAGAGCAGCACCACAGGCTGGTGCCAATACTGAGAATTAGGAAGCTTCATGATGGAAGTGACGTGTCTGTCACAGTGCCTGTGAGCTCCAAGCTCACACTGCTTCCACCTGGGAACTCCTGGGCAGGAGCAGCACACCAAGATCATCTAAAAAGCAGCAGCTCTGCTCAGCATTCCCCATGTCCAGGCTTGGGAGCTGGCTCTTGTTTGCTGCCCAAGCCTGGATGCTGCAACCCACCATGGCTGGCACAGGCAGGAAAACGCCTGCAGGCAGCTTTGCTGCAGCCAGCACAAGAGATCACAGAATCACAGAATCTGAGAATAGTTTGGAATGGGAGGGACATTGAAGACCATCTCGTTCCAGCCTCCTGCCACGGGCAGGGACACCTTCCACTAGACCAAGTTGCCGCTGTCCTGAGGACAGATGGCAGCAGGCAGGAGCTAGGCCGCCTCAGCTTCTGTAAAGCTGCCATTCCAAGCAGGCACCACCTCTTCTTCCACTGGGGATCCCTCACAGCGCGCTGCAGCCAGGGCACCGGAGGGGATGCAGCAGTGCCAGGTGCCCTCTGCACCACGAGGAACTTCCCAGCTCCCAGCTGATTCCCAGGCATTAAAAGCACAGTGCTGACAGCCCGGGAGAAGGAAACATATTGGAGGGAGAAAAGTCTGGCTGCGGGATGCAAGTGGAAGAGAGCAGATATGGCAGAGACAAAAGGAAGGAAAGAACAAGATTAAAGACAACAGTTAAGCCCAGAATGAGGCAGGACGGCTTGGCGGGGTTCGTGCACTTGTTTTTTGTCTCCCTGGGGCTCTGGGTGTTGATCTTTCTTTTTGGCCTGGGCCAGTGCCTGCTGCGATCCATGGGAATCCTTTGTCTGGCTCCAAAGGGTGCGAGAGCAGGGTGTAAGTGCAGGAGATGCAGTTCTGGCACAGGCTGGGCACTTTCCTTGCTGTGCCAAAAGCAAACCCCGCTTCCCCCTCCCATGGGGTGGCTGTGAGTACCCTTCCCAAGGGTAAGCAGGGCTCCTACCTTTGCTGATGTCCTCATACTCCAGCCAGAGCTGCCGCTGGACCTGCCTGTTGGGATACCAGATGGAGCAGGACTCCTCGAAGCCGTACACTGCCTCCTGGATGTAGTGGTTGCCAAACTGGTCCAGCAGAGCCACGAAATCTCCACGGGAGGTGGCTCCATCCAGAGAGTGGAGGGCATTGCTGAAGGCTGGGAAGCAGATGGAGGAGATGCCCAGTTCCCAGAGCCCACCAAACCCTTGCCACCTCCCTACACACTTGCGATGGGCAACCAGCCTTTGAGCCCATCACCTGCCAGCGGAAGGCTATGCCACCTCTTGCCATCCTTTCTTCCCTTATTCCCCCTGTCCCTGCACACTTACACTGGGAGATGGTCATCTGGTTGAGCCGGACATGGTACATGACAGACTGCACCTTCCAGTGCTGCAGGAGGGGGTACCCAGACACCTCGCTGAAGTTCACCATTCCTGCCAGAGAAAGAACACAGGGACTCAGTGCCACTGCCCAGCCATGCCTCACCGTGGGCATGGCTGCAGCCCTTCGTGCCTGGGGCAACACAGCCAGCAAGGTGGGAAGAAGCCAGGGAAGAGGGTTGTGTACACACCACATGCCCCCAGGGAAGCACTGAGAGCTGAGGGTCAGGTGGTCCCCAGCAATTAAAATGATGGCTTTGAAGGAAAACACGTAGGCTTGTTTCATCCTGCTGTCTGGGGCTCTGTGCTGGGAGATAATGAGCCTCCTCCTGCATCCCCTCCTGCTTCCTTCCCAGGGCCCACTCCCAAGGCATGCCCAGGTGTGCTAATTATTTCACTAATGAGAGCTGCGCTTTTTAATGAGCTGTTTGCAGGCCTGGGAACGGTCACCGTCACACCACGCGTGCCCGAGTGTGACCGGCCAAGAGGCCCTGGGTCCCCTTCGGCAGGGACTGAGCTGAGTGGGCAACAGATGGATGGGGAAATCGCTCGCCTGTTAATGCTAATGTTCCCTCAGGACGTTATGGCAATGCTGGGGCCGAACAGGACCCAAGGTTTGTCCTTCTCCTTCAAAGACATCCCGTTCTTCAGCCATGTTAGCTGTGAGAAGCCAGAAATTCAAGGAAACACGGGCTGGGTGGCCACTTACTCCTGCCCAAGGCCCATGGCAGCTCAGCTTCCACGAGCAGAGGGACAGAGAGGCCACCGAGGCTCAGACAAAGCCCCAGCAGGGGAACTGAAGGGTGCTCACGGCTCTGAATTTGGTGACTGCAGCGTCCCCAGAGTGCCACAGCAGGATGCTGGGACAGGCCACCTGCTCCCTCGCAGCTCCGGCACTGCACAGCCAGCACGTCACGCCTCCGCCCAGCAAACTCTGCTGCTAAACAGGCACCCAGCAGGAGTTCAGGAGGATAACAGCAGGCATCCCCCCCCCTCTGAACATGAACTGAAGGCAGAATATAAGCAGGATAAGATCCTTTGCCTTCCAGCGCCTCTCTCTTCAGCGCTGCCTGCTGCCGACAGCTTCAAAGCCTTGCACTTCCCTGCAAAGTGTTTATGCAAAAACAGCCCTTCCTTACTCAGCAGCTCTGCCTCTCGTGTATTCACAGCGATATCCAGATCTGCTTCTGACAAGCAGAGAATATTTTACTTCTTTTCCTTTTTTTCCCCCGTTTTTTTTTTTTTCCTTTTTTCCCCCCTTAATCAGCCACAAAGCCAGCAGAGCGGTGGGAAATGAATAGGATAATTTACTGGCTTTTACCTCCCCAGCATAACTGCCAGTGAAGTCCCAGTCCCACCGAGATGCTGGAGCTGAGGTGGCAATGCCTTCCTTACATCCATGTAACCATGGCACAGGCAGGAGAGCCCCACTGGCAGGCAGGTGTCCACCAGCACGTCCAGGCAGGGTTCAGCATCCCCAGGGAGGCAGGAGTGACCCACCCATCCAGCTCTCTTGGGGAAGCTGAGCCCTCCAAGACCCCACCCTCCTCCCTGCTGAATCTGCCTGCATCCACACCTTCATCGCCATGCACCCTGTCAGGGCAACCAGCATCCACCAGAGCCTGGATACAGTCTGTGGGTGCTCCCCAAAATCCTCCTGGAAGCTCTGCCAGACAAAGGGAATGCACAAGGTCACGTATGAGACCAAAACACCTTACTAGCCACGTCCTGGGCTTAGTAGCTCCTCGATGCCTGGGTCATTTCAGCCAACAGCAACAAACACCAAGGAAACAAAGGCTATTTATGGGTACTGGCAACTTGGAAAAAAGGCAGATCCTTGAAGGCTGGCTGGGAACCCACGATAACCTATCACTCATGGCCCACGGTGCTCTGGCACAGCAAACCAAAACATTTTGGTTTGGTGGCACTGGGTTTTGAATGCTTCATTACATCAGCAAAGAAATCAGAGGTAATTGGAAAGCTTTTTTTGCCTTCAAAAAAAAAAACCCAAGAAAAATCCTTTTGCAAATGCCCCAAATACTGGATGGATGCTAGAGCTTTTACACCCCACAATTAATTTACAGCCTTTGCCTCTCCTTCATTTTTAATGCCTTCCTCTTAGGCTGCTGGTTCCTCTACGTGAAGCTGAGCATAGGATGCTGAAGCCAGACTAGATATATCCCACAGTGGATACATCCTGTGGGAGGTTCGGGTGCTGAAGCTGGACACGCTGGCAGCTGCCTCACTGGGAGAGACATGGATCCAGCTGGACTCACTCACCAGTGAGGAACTCGGGGTCGGGCGTGGGGTCGGAGAGCTCCTCTTGGCACTGGTTCTCCAAGGGCACTGTGGCCACCACCAGCCCATCCGGCAGCTGCTGCTCCAGGCCCCGGGCAAAGTTGTTCTGCCTGGAAGTGGATTGCAGAGAGAAGAGCAAGGTTGGAGGACAGCAGAAAGGACTGGGATCATCCCTGCCAGAGAGCGACCCATCCCAAAAAACCACCTGGCACTTCTCCTTTCCTTCAGGCACAGATTAAAAAGACGTCTACTCTTGATGGAAAGTGTCAGATGCACCCTCCCCACCAGCCCCGCCACCTTCTGCAAGGCATAGCCAGACACAGATGGACCAGGCAGTCTGCTAAGGTCCAGCCCCAGGTTCCTTCCCATGCCTCCTTCAGTGAGGCCTGACCCTGCTGGGGCCCCCTCCCCACGTCTGCAACTCACCTGAACGTCCCTTTGAGCACCTGCCCTGGTGCCACCTCCTTGGAGTGGTTGTTGTAGCCGTAGAAGATCTCCCCGAAGAGCGTCTGGTTCATGGGCAGCTCGCGGGGCTCGCCGCAGTCCCCCACCTCAGGGCACGACTCCGAGATCAGCTGGCACGACCGCCCGTCCGTGCCCAGCTTGTAGTCCTCGATGCACCTGGGAAGCCAGCACGGGGCCCACGGTCAGCTGCAGCCTCCCCCAGTGGGGACAGCCACAGGAACCGAGGAGACCCCCTCCATCCCAACCCTACAAGCTCTGGGCAGCAGCAGCAGTGGACAGTAGCACCTTGGGGGCACGAGGGAGGTGGTGGGTCACTCACCCACAGAACATGAGGATGTTGTAGAGCAGGGGGTCTTCGGGCAGGGGCACCATCTGCTGCAGGCACAGCTGCTCGCAGCCCCCGTTGAAGCCATCGGAGCAGTCCACACCGACGTGCCGGTCATAGCAGCCCGTGCCGTCCTTCATGGGGCTCAGCCCCGTTGGGCACTAGCGGGATGGGGGAAGTAAGAGGTGAAAACCCCCAGGAAGAAACCTGTCTCTAGGGCTGAGGTGGAGGGCAGGGCTCCAGCACTGCTCTCCACTGGAAACTGCAGCCTAGGCAGTGCTCGGGGGCTGCAGGAAGGACAGCAGCAGCACCATCCACAGCTGCAGATATTCCTCCTGCACCAAAGCCTCTTTGCAGCTGCAGATATTCCTCCTGCACCAAAGCCTCTTTGCAGCCCTCAGGAGCATATCCCCTGAGGTGGGAACCCTCCAAGCCATCCCCCACCAAGGCAATGTGCTGGTATCAACCCCACTCTCCAGCAACCCAGCTCCAGTGACCGGCAAAGCAGCACTGCCCTTTCCGAACCCACTGTCTGTCCCACACTCACAGCCTCGTCACCCCAATGCCCAGCTCTGGTGACATCGCAGCAGCGCACCCCAGCCCCACAGATTTGGGGCAGAGCAGCTGTGGCGGTGATAGGGCACACACGTGAGTGATATGGAGCCTTCCACAGAGCCAACAAACAGATGGACTCTTACTGCCTCGTGTGTGCGTGCAGCAACAGAGGAGATGCCAGCCCAAAAACATCTGCCTGCTACAAAATCAACCTCAAAATATCCACCCCGAAGTGGCAGTAAGGGAGGAAGGATTCCCTTTCTGCCCCCCCTTCCTTGCTCACGGCACAGGAGATCCGCGGCTCCCCGGGGACCACGCACCACACAGCCCGTCGAGTCCAGCTTGCGGTCCGAGATGCAGCGGAAATTCTTGCTGCAGCCCCCGTTGTCCCGGGAGCAGTCACGGACGGGGCCAAAGGAGTCGAGGAGGACCTCCAGGCTGTCGAAGGAGGACGAGGTCATCAGCTCTTCCCTGCGAGGAAGAGGAGGAGGAGATATGTCACTGCTTCAACGAGACGTTGTGGACGCATGCACGACCGTGGCTGCTGCGTGGGTTTTTGCAGGGCTCAGGTTTTCCTCAGGCTGACAGTGAACTGGATGGCATCCAAGCTTTTAGAATGATGCAGGAGCTACTGAGATGAGGAGGAATACTGCCAAAGGCTCGGCTTTGCAGGCACTGAACAGGGGCAGGTTAACGGATGTACTCATCTTCACCTGCAGAACGTGGGATGGGGATCCCAGCTGTGTTTGCTGGAACCTCTCCTGAACTCCCTCACCCTGCTGTCCCACCTACCTGACCTCCACTGCATCCTCCATCACCGTCATGTCAGTCTTGCACTTGGCTGAGGGGTTGATGGCCAGCTCGGCCGGTGGGATGACGAAGCTCTTGCTCAGGGGCAGCCACATGCCCTCCCCCAAGGTGTAGGTGAACCTGCCAGAGAGAGTAGGGCACAGGGGCAAATGCTGAGCCTGGAAGGTTGTCTCTGCCCAAAACCAAGCCCTCGAGCCTCCCTGCTGCCCTGTAGGGATGCCAGCCCGAACTAAGGTGTGTTGGCAGTGGGGTAGCTCCTCCAAAGACACCCAATGATTCCCAAAAATCGCGTGTAACTTAAGTAATTAAAAAAAACCCCCGCACTTTCATTTTCCGTAGAAACCCTCCCTCAGAGCCGAAAACTCAACCCTCACCATGAACAGAGAGGAGGAGCTGACTGCTGGGTACCCAGCACTCACATGGTAGCTGCAGGGGGATCTTCCCAGCCATGCTCGCATGTGCCCAGGAGGTGGCACAGGACAGCCGTGCTCAGCCCTGCCAGCTGGGCTACCTGCAGGAGTCGTATTTAAGCCCCAAAATGTGCTGAGCAGGCTGGCTTCACCACTTACCGAAAAATCTTGTCAGAGGGCTGCTCGCCCAGCACCAAGTCAAAGCCGCGCTGGAAGATGGTGTACGGCCACGGCCTGGAAAAGAAACCCAGTAGGATCACACCAGCCTCGTGTCCCCACTGCGGCTTGCAGCCCAAAATGCTTCCCCTGCTTAGCTCCCAACTCACTTGCAGAAGGGTCCTAGGGTAAGATGACTCAAACCAAGCCAGGACAATGGGATAAAATAGCCTCAGATCTGAGATCTTAATTTTGGGGTCGCTGCAACATCAGATCCTCATCCAAGCCCCAAGCTGCCACCAGACCAGGGGTGTATCACACCTGTTATTTTGGGGTATGGTGCACTCCAGCTATCCCCACATCCCTTCATGCTTGGTACCACCTGCCTGGTCCTGTTTTAGGGATTTGCATCCCGGCTATTGAGCTGCAGAAAGAAAACAAACCGCAGCTGGACCCTCTTTCTGTGAGGCTTTGGCCAGCGAGCACATCAAGCCTGGGACCGCAGTTTCCCCACCTGCCTTATTACCCTCATGGTTCATTGTTCCAGGAGGGGGAGCTTTGCAAAGGGGACTGGGAGACAAGCAGGAGGCTGGAGAGCCGATGGCCCCATGCCCTCCATCCCTGCTGCCGTAGATAGCACGGGGTGATGAGTGATGAGCCACTAAGATTTGGAGGCCTGTGCCTTTCGGTGGGACACCCGTGGCCAGGACACCTTTGGGACATGAACCCCCAGCAGCACAGCCCTGCTGACAGACTGTGACAAGAGACAGAACCATGGTGGGCTTTGAATCAGGCAATATGAACCCTGCTCCCAAACCCTAAAACTCCAAATCCCCTTTGCAAGAGCTCAGAGCTGGGGAGAGAAGGAGATTTTCCATCGCATCGCATCACTGCTGCTGAAATTCAGAGTCAGAGTGTCAGGTGCCAGTGATGAGCCCAGGGATTTTCTCTGGAGGCAATTACAGCTCCCCTGCACAAGCACTTTAATTTCTAATCTGAAGTTATTTCAGCAAGGACAAAAATAATAACGATAAAGAAATCCCGACTGCAGGATTACAGCACGCCTTCTCATTTCTTCGCTGGGACACAATGCTGTTCTCCTGTCCGGTCAGCTGGGAGCCGGGGATTACATTCAGCCCACAGATCGGATTGCCTCGAACGAGGTCAGCTCTGGCCAGAAAGAGATGCACTCCTTGTGTCTCGCCAACAGCTTGAATGCTTCACACCTCCACCTTCCAGCGCTCCCGCAGATGGGTTTTATTCTTGCTTCTGAGGAGCACATCGGGCCAGGAACAAAAGCAGAAGCCGTATAGAAGCGAGGTATTGTTCCCCCTCAACTCGGGTGGAAAAGTGGCTGTGGAGGGCTGCTCTTGGCTTGCAGCAGAGCTCAGTGCTGGGGCACGTGCTGCAGAAGCACGGTGACTGCCAGACCTCTGCCTGGTGGCACGTCTGGGAGCCCATGGATGTCAACACACCCAGGACATGGAGCCAGTCCTGTGTTTGGACCCGCCTGGGAGACTGAAATCAGCACCCAAGGGCATGTTGTGTCCACCAAGGCTGCAATTTCCAAATGTGGCTAAACCTCTTGTAATCATAGACTCCCAGAATGGCCAGGGTTGAAAGGGACTTCAAAGATCATCTCGTTCCACCCTCCTTCCACTAGACCAGGTTGCTGCAAGCTCCGTCCAGCCTGGCCTTGGACACTTCCAGGGACAGGGCAGCCACAGCTGCTCTGGGCACCCTGTGCCAGGGCCTCACCACCCTCACAGGGAAGAATTTCATCCTAATATCTAATCAAACCTGTCCTCTGTCAGTTTGAATCCATTACCCCTGGTCCTAACCCTACATGCCCTTGTAAAAAGTGATGAAGGCTTTGATCCAGGGAAGAGGTTTCTGTGCTCCAGGAAGGCACTGTGTGGCATCTCCCCAACCTGCCACACTTTTCCCTTACTTGGGGTGAAAAAAAAGCCCCTTAAATGCAATGTTCAGCCTTTAGCTACATCCCTACATGGCAAGGGAGAGAGAGCCAGTGTTGCCAGGCACCACTGAGTCTGTGAGGACATGGACTTCCTGCAGAAAGGCCCTGAGACGTCCTCCACACAAGAACTGCGGCTCGACGAGAGACACTCACCCATCCTCATCTCCGAGGAAGCTCTCCAGGAGCTCAGCACTGATATTTATTTCCACCCGCGCACTCTTGCTGACTTGTGCCTTCTGCTGCAGAGGACAGGGCAGCATCTCCTCCCCCAGGCACACCTTACCTCCCCCATTGCTGCCCCTGATGCCTCTGTCACTGTTTCAGCTCCTCCTCCCCCTGTGTGTGTCCCCACACGGCTGCCTCCCTCCCCACATGGATGTGTTTGTCCCCACACGGATGTGTCCCTCCCCACATGGATGTGTCCCTCCCCACACTCCCCACACAGCTGCCTCCCTTCGTGCTCTCTGCGATCACTGGAGGCACCTCGCTGCTCTGGTTTGGGTTGTTCTTGGTGGGCACTTTGGTTGCACAGTCTTTAGAGCTCACAAAGAAAGGTGGCAGTAAATGTGGGATCAGGTTCGATTAAACGGGCCAGAAATGACAGCTCTCAGCTCCCTACAAGCCTTGGCACTTAGGTAGGCAGCTGAAACAACAAATCTGGGGATTACCAGGGCACCTGAGAACCAGCAAATTCCCCACACTCCGTCAGCAAGTTCCCAAGGCCGAAGTGCTGCCAGTGCATCCCCAGGACGATCTTAAGCCTCTTGGCTTTTTCAGATGGGTCATTATCTGGAGGCTTTGCTCCACATCTGGGCCTGAATGGAAGCTCACAAAACACCTTCTAAGCCCTCCAAACCCGGCGCTGCTGGTGATGCTTTGAACCAGCTCAACAGGGCCCCGGCCATGGTTCAGTTGCAGCCCCCAGAGGATGAGGCCAGACTGACTTCTAGCATCAAGAGCTGTGCTCCAGCTTGTCTTCACTGCCTGCAAAACTCTTCCAGACAAGAGGGGTGGGATGAGGAATAAGCCCAGTGCTGGCAGGATGCGACCACCAGGAGCTAACCTGGAGCAGCTGGTTTGAGGGGAGCTGGTAAGAGGCTGGAGAGGGTCTCTGCAGAAGGCACGAGAAGCTGCTGCACGGGGGTGTGACTGAAATGTCACTGGAGGAGAAAGCAGTCGGTTGGTACACGCTGAAATAGGTGACTCCACATCTGGTCCCCTGACCTTCTGTGCTCCTCAGGGTCTCCAGCCAGTGCGCAGCAAAAGGATGGCCACGCCAAACCCCACCGTGCCCCCAAAGCACCAG
>VZRS01001376.1:117181-148420 GCA_013398055.1 Ifrita kowaldi
CTGATCAAATGTATCTGCTACCCATGATCAAAAAGATCTGAGTTTCTGAAAAACTGAAGAAGGTTTAGGGTCTGGCCACGCTGGGTAAAAGATGCAGTGCGTAGGCGTGGATCTCAGCCTGGCACCCAAAATACACACAACACGAAAAGCTTCTCACTGCCATCACCAATAAAGTACAAAGATGAGCAAATTCGCCTTCATGAGCAAAATTAGATGCTACCGAGTGAACAGACACCAAGCCAACTTGTCAGCACTGTAAATAAAAACAAACCAACGGCAAACCTAGCTAAACCAAAGGGTTGAAATGAGTTTTTCAGATAAAAAGGCCACCCTGGGAAAACAGAAGAGGTCATATCCAGAGCACGCCACCCCCAAGTTTGCCGAGGGATTTGGCAAATCCTGCTCTGTTGACCAAGAGCCAGTGTGGTTTCTCTGGGGACTGACCCGTGGTGGCAGCACATCCCTCCAGTATTGGAGGGTTCAGAGCATATCAGACAAACAGCGGTCAGAAATTATTCAGGCACAGCTGATCTCACCTTGGGATAGGGGGAGAGAGCAGGAGATTTGCAGACATCTCTTTCAGGTGAGCTTGCAGGCCACCTGGTTTGGCTGGAGCTGGGAGTGAGCTGGTGAGCCCAACAAAAGACAGCATGGCAGCTCAATCTCCACCCCAAAAACCAAAAATACCAGCTTACAGCTACAAGATATTCAGCCAAACAGGCTATGACAAGATGGTTCTGCTAGGCTAAAGAGACTTCATCACAGTCATGACCTTGTGGAGGCCAAAGGTTCATGTAGAAGAGACCTCCAGCATCACAAGCCCTTCCAGGCAGAGCTGCACTAAGCAGCACCTGGACATCAGGAATAGACAGAGCAGGAAAAAACCTCTCATTAAACACCAAGCTGCCCTCGGCACCACGATGCTAGTGTGAACATGCTTTTCAAGAGCCCCTAAAAATAGTGGAAGCTGCAGGTAGGGATGGTGAAGTGTGGTTTCAGCTGCTGCCATTTTGTGAAACAGAAATCTGACAAGTTCAAGGAAGAAACACAAAGTGACTCCGGTTTCAGATGGCTTGAGAGAGTTTTCTAAGGATGGTGACACTGCAGCATTGGAGCCTTCTCGAGAGCCCAGAGAAGGGCAGAAGGACAGATCCACCATGGTCTAGGGGTGTGTTGCACCTTGGGGAAAAGGAGAACTGCCGGGTTTCTCCAATCCAAACAGAAAAATATTTTGGAAATGCTGCACATAATTTGTCATAGCCAACCCTGGTATAAAAGAAGAAACACAAGAGAACATGCACCCTGGCCAGGTATGGATCCTGTTGCAGGAGAAAAGGCAGAGGGAAGGCTCCTGTGGGAGCATCAGGTTGGAGCTGGGTCTAAAAAAGCGGCCCCCAATCCCCCAGAGGAACAGAGGAGGTCCTGAGCGCCTTTCAGGTGGGCATTGCTGAGACCAAAGCTGGGTCAGAAGATGCAAACAGGTCCAGGGGGCTTCAGGAAGGTATCGGTCCTTCTTGCCCTTGGCTTCTCTCCTGCTTGTTACCACCTCTATTTTTTCCCAGTTTACCTGAAAGCAGAATCTTTTTCTCCGTTTTGCCTTAAGAAAGTGAAGCAGCTAAATCAGGAAAAAGCTAGAGAAGAGCAGCGTGTATGGAGGAGAAGTGTGAAGCTGCAGACCCACGCCCAGGAGCAAAGGAAGAGCAGAGGGTCAGGAAGCCAATGTTTCTCCGCAGCGCTTATCCATTTTTATTACCAGCCTCAATGGATAAAGTCATTTGCCAATTTGCTTTTTGCAAGGTGGTGGGCAAAAAAGCTGCTCTGATGGAGGCAGAGGCTGGCACCAAAGCCTCGTGTGGTCGTGGGTGGCTGTGGGCTCTTTCCAGCCCACTCTGAGACACTCCTAAACACAACACATCCCCACACAGGCAAATCCCTGGCAGGGTAATACCCCCCTCACACCCCAGCCCATCGCTCAGTGCCTCTTACGAGATGGCACAGAGGAGCTGGGGACATCCTTCCTGGACACTGGGGACAAACAGGACAAGGAGCTGTATTTCTGCCTGTGTTTTCCTAGCCCAGCAGTGGTACCTCGCAGAGGTTTGGGGACCGTCACCACACTACGCAGCACATCCCCAGCACGGGGCTGCCCGCGCCATGAGCATCACCCTGGCTCAGGGCACCCAGAGCAACATCTTGTCCAACACAGCTGGTGCTGCACACTGGGTTTAGTTGCTAAATTGCCTTTAAAAGGATAAAAACCGGAGAGGGGGCTGGAGACGGAGCAGCAGTGCTCCCCCCAGGGCCGCAGTTCAAAGGGACACAGCGGGGCCGGCCGGCGCCGACAGCTCCTCAGCGCTGCCATCCCCAGCACAGCCACACGGAGCGCGGGACGCCAAGCCCAGCCTTTGATGATTTTTCTCTTCCCACTGTGAAGACTAATAACGTCAGAGAGGGCATCCTGGCACGTGCAGGGCCGCCACCGATCCAGCTGTGGCATCATAAGGGAAGGGGATGAAAGAAGGGTTTGGAGGTCCCGGTGCACGTGGGACCTCTGAATTTGGGGGTGTCTTGGCTTTCTGCACACCACCTCCAGCCATTCCAGCTGCACATCATAGACCCGTGAGTGCTGAGGGACAGATAGCGCACCCCCTCGAGGGTCAGAGAGAGACGGGAGCTGTTGGAATCCACCACCGAATTGGTGCTGAAACACGAGAAACATTTCCCTTAGCACCTGCAGGGGTGTGAAGCTGGGAGCAGACTGTGACTCCTCTGTTCCCTCAGCCACAGTATCGAAGCATCTCATTTTCCCGGTTTTCAGTGGGGACCTCAGCCCGACCTCAGCCCTCCTCTGATGCCTCACACACACCCAAAAGGAAAGCCCCACAAAGGGCAGGATGCCCAGGATAGTGCGCACAAGGCGGCAGGGGAGGAACAACCTCGATCTTCTCCAGGGGGTGTTTGCTCTAAAATGTGACAATGGCCTCTTCTGCATCATTCCTGATTATTTCAAAGAACAGAAATCCTCGCCCCCCACAGACCTGCTGCAGAGCCCAGCTGCGTGCTGACCTTACAATTCACCGAGGTGCCTCTAACTCTGCCACCCAAGAAGTTACCACAGCCCTGCTCTGCTGCTGTGGAAGCCCAGCAGCTCATGCCAGGACCCTCCAAGCCTGGGCACTCACCCCTGGTTTGTCCCCCACTCGTTCCGGATGCAGAGGTGCTTATGCACAGGGTCCTTCATGTAACCTTCATAGCAGAGACATTCCCCTGTGGAGACAGGGATGTGAGGGACACGGGAGAACACACCTAGGAAGGCTTTCCATGTGCTCCCCTGCCCAGTGCAGCCTGCAGCCACCCCAGGGCACCTGGCAGCTCCAGACTGCACTCGGAGAAGGTGAGGAAGCACCTTCCCACCACGGCAGGGTTGAGGAGGCAGAGGTGAGCTCACAAACCCACCCCAACCTCGACAACACTTACCAGTCTCAGGGTCACACTGGTGCTCACAGGGGTCGAGGAGGCGTCGGGCACAGAGGTCCAGGGCCCAGGGCCCACTGGAATTTTGCTGGGAGAAGAGGATGACCTGTGCTGGGTTCAGCCAGTCACTGGCATCCAGCTGGCTCCCCTCCAGCAGGATGAACCGGCTTCCTGCCACCGAGACAAGGGGAGTCAGTGCCAGCAGCCTGCTGCTGTACCCTCCACCCCATGATGGTCCCCTGCATCCCATAGCGGACCCCTCCATCCCATGATGTTTCCCCTCCATCCCCTGCCCATTCACTCCATCCTGAGACAGGCCCCTCTGTTCCACAAGGAATCCTCTGTCCTGTGGCCATCCTGTCTGCCCTATGACAGCCCCTTCCACCCCATACCTGTCTTCTCTATCCCATGACAGCTTCCTCCATCCTGTGCCTTTCCCCTGTGTCCCACAGCAACCATCTCCATCCCACACCCCTCCTCTTGGCCCCACACTGAGGTCTGATCCCCCTGTCCCACAGTGTCCTTCATCCCATGATGGTCCATTTAATCCCATGTCCGTTCCCCTCCAAACCCACAAAAGTCTCCTTGGCCCTATGCCCACCCCCTCCATCCTGCACCAAGCCCTGTGTCCCACAGCAGCCATCTCCACCCTGAGTCTGTCTCTTCCCTCCTGTGCCTATCTCCCTCCATCCCTTGCTCCCAGCATGGTACCCTCCATCTCACACCAGATCTCTCTGCCATGGACCCACCCCCTCCATCCCAAAACAGCCACCTCTGTCTTCCACCCACCCCCTCTGTGCTGTGCTCACACCCTCCACCCCATGCCCACTCCCTCTGTCCCACACTGGTGCCCTCCATCCACGCCTGTCCCTCTGCCCTGCCCCCATCCTGTCCATCACTCCCCCCTCTCCACCATTAGACCTCGCAGAGTGGGGCAGGAAGAAGTGGGTAAGGCCGTGGCGTGCTCACCGTCGGCGATCAGGTGCTCAGGGACGTGCAGGGTGATCTTGACGACCAGGGGGCAGTTCATGTGGGAGGAGCACACCAGGCTGATGACACAGCTCGTCACACTGATGAGGGTCAGCGTGGTCTTGTTCACGGGGCTCCGGGGGGACCCCACTGCGAGACACGGGAGCACAGTCAGACCTGACACCTGCGGGACCCGGGAAGATCTCCGGGTGCAGCCAGGGGAGCTTAGGATGCAGCGACCCTGCCCAGCCCCCTGCAAATCCAGCATCAATCGAATCAAATGGAGTCACTGTGGACTCTGAAGAGCATGAAGCAGCCTTTGCCATGGGATTCTCCATCCCTCTCTCCCGCTGTGACCAGGATCTTTCTGATCCCCCAGAGCCCTGGCTCTCCCACAGCCTGCACTGCAGCATGCTGAGAACTTTGCAGCAGCAGAGCTTCAAAGCAGGGCAGAGGTACTGAGGGGAAAAACAGCTAAATGCAGTATCCTGGTTTTCCCCACTCCTTCTTGACACTTAACTCGGGTTAATTTCGTCATGACAACAGGCTCATGGATGCTCTTGAAAAAGCACTAGAGAGCCCTAACCGCTCAGGGCATGCAGGTCTTTGACTTTTAATCTTTCAGCTGAAGAAGCTGAGTGGGAAAAAATTGGCTGGAGACAAAGCCTGAATCAGCCTCCCAGCACCAGCTAAAGGAGATGGCTCCCAGTCTCGCCACTCCCAGAAAAACAGGGCATCATCCAGCAAACGAGGCTCAACGAGGGAAAACAGACACTCACTTCCCTCTCAGGAAGAGGAAACCTCCCAAAGGGATGGTGCAGGGCAGTGGGGCAAGACTCCTGCCTGGGGTCCGAGGCTGTCCCCATCCCCTGGTGCACGTACAGCCGGTGTGTGCACGGTGCTGGCGCGGACCCCGGCGGCGCCGTGCTGAGCAGCAGCACAGGAACACACGGGCCAGCCTTTGAAGCGTGTTCCTCATTAATATACACCCGTGCCCGGCAGCAGCCTCCAGCAAAACATCAGAATACATTTCATCCTCTGCTGAGGAGCTCCACCGGAGAGCAGCAGCAGCCTGCTACGGAGCAGGGACTGGTGCCTGCCTGCGGCAGCCGTGATTGCGCTCGGGTTTCCATCTTTTTGCCAATGCAAAGCTCTGAACCCAGAGAAGCAATGGCAAATTACAGCAGGAGGGGCCATGGCTCATCACCCACCTCGGCTGCGCCTCCGGCTCCGCGAGGGGTCCGTGTAGAAGGTCAGCTGGGGATCGGTGTCTGCCTCCGTCCCTGAGTCCCCCTCGGGGTTGAGAAATGCTGAGCCAGCTGCAGGGGACACTGGGTGTAGTCACGGAGGGGTTGGCACTGTGCCACCCCAAACCTTGGCATCCTACATCACCCTTCAGGGAAAGCCTTGCCCTAAAGACCAGAAGCCCCATCTGCCAGGTGCAGCAGGGACAGCATCTGTTCCCCTTCCTACCACACACAGCCAGACCCCCCACTGCCATGGATTACCTTGCAACTTCTCCCCATGGCTGTGCCAGTATCCTGAAATATTGACTGGGGCAAACACCCTCTGCATCTTTGTAACCAACCGGCCCAACATCATTTGCATCCTTGCAGGCACCACGTTTTCTGTTTCTCCCCAGCCAAACCCTCTTTCCCACGCTCTCGCCCAACTCTGGCCCTGTTTCTCCATCCCAGGAGAGGGTGGGTTGCTGGAATGTGGGTGGGTGAAAGCCCAAGGCACCCCATCCACCCTGGGGACCGTCCTACCTCGCGCTTTGTTGTTGATGCGCTTGCGCTGGCTGCTGGAGGTGTGGGACAGCAGCGTGGCCTGCTGGTGGTTCGAGTCCACGGGGCTGGTAGCAATGATGTTGTCCTTGTACTTGTTCATCAGGGACAGCTTGGCGTTGTCGCTCCCTGAGCGGGAAGAATTGAAGGCAAAATATTTCAGGGGTAAAGGTTTTTAAAAGAGAGGGAGGTGAGAGAAAGGTTTCCTTGGATCCATCTCTAGATCATCCTGAGGTGATCAAGGTGCTGAAGCCAATGAGCTGAGCTGCCCCCAAGGCACACTGACGAAAAACTCAAATCCTGAAGAGGACTGGCACCTCCACCAAACTAGCCAAAAGCTGAGATACTAACACTCAGCCTCTCAGGGCACTTCTTCATATGCAGGAAAGCATTAGGCACCACACCATGATCTTCCCAAACTATGTCTCAGTTGAGAAGGCTCTAGTTGGATGGCTCAGTCAGTGATATGGCCAAAGAGCAGGTTTGTTACAAGCCTCAAAGAATCCCTGCTGGCAATCAGAAGGCAGCGTTAACTCTGACTCACACTGATGGCAAGTATAATTTTGCTACTAAAAACCTCACCTGAAGAAGACACCAGAAATCTGGGGATACAGGAGGGAAGTTTGGGGGTCACAATGGGATAGCATGGAGGGAATCCCATTCTGGTTCTCTGTCAGACCACAGGAACCGCAGCTTTTCCCCACAAAGCCACATTATCCCAGCCACGTCCCACTCAGTAGAGACTGCTCTCAACTGGCTGCAAGGTGTCCCAGCAATGGAAGCGCCTTCAGGGGACCACCAACATCTCACACCCAATGAAAACCCAGAGAAACGGGGAAAATGCTCAAGGGAAAACACATGTACGGAACTGCGGAGAGAAGACAAGCTGGAAAGGACCCGGCTCAGCCCATGCCCACCTGGTGTGAGGTCCATGCCGGCCTTCTCATTGCAGCCCTGCAGCGAGTCCAAGGTGCGGGTGACCTGGCTGGCAAAGTCCTCGCCGCCGTTCATGCACTCGCGCTGGAGGTGGTGCCGCAGGTCGGTGATGTCGTACTCGTAGCCGTCCAGGATGGGGGTCTCGCGGATGCTGAGCGTCCCGCTGGAGTTGTGGCCCTGCACGCGGGCGTTGCGCAGGCTCTCCCGCCCGTGGCCCCCGATCAGCACCGATGGGATGTAGTGGATCTCGTTGGCCGCCTCGGCGCTGGCGCTCTTCTGGGGCTGCGGCACGCGGCGCCGCTTGCACCACCGCCGGCGGGTGTAGAGGATCATCACCAGGCAGAGGATGGAGAGCAGCAGGGCGATCATCCCTCCCTGCGGGGCACCAATGTGAGCAGGGATCAGCCGGGGACCGCCACCGGCCATCCCCTGACACAAACACCCCAGGTGTGCTCCAGGGTGGCCAAAGCAAAGGCAGTGGTGAGGGGAGCCTGAGCACCCCAAGAGTGTGCCGGCACCGGGAGCACCCAGTGCTGGCCAAGGGCTCCCAGCTGGAGCCTGCCTCAGGCTGGACCGCTTTTGAAGTTGCCACCGAGGCATGAAAAAGCAGCATTTAAAGCAGAGCGTGTCTTGTTTCACTCTCCTGCCTTTGAAAACAGAGATCAGCTTTATTCCAGGCAAATGCTCCTACGGGCAACTTTTTCTGACCCATTTCCAACCGGTTTCAGTGCTGTCACTCTCAGTCTTGGGAGATTTTCCCAGGGTATCCGGCAGAAATTGCAGCGCAGATTAGAAGAGATCAAGGCTTGAAACAGGCAGATGACTGAAAGTGTTGTTTGGGGAACATCTTGGGGGAAAGAGGCTGAAAAAGCTCCTGTCCCACAGGGACGGACCCCAAAAGAGCACCTGGCCCTGCCATCCTGCCACTGTCCCCAGGATCACCCTCCTGCAAGACGTCACCATACACAGAGAGAGGGCGGTGAGATGAAAGCCCCAAACCGGCCCTTTGCGCACAGTCCGCCACGAATAATAACAATAATAACAATAAAAAGCATGAGGAGCCAGCTAAGAGCTCCGAGTCCATCCCCAGCTCCGGTCTCCCCGCTCTTTCCTATGCAACAGGTGAGCTTGAGAAAACAAAATAATAGTAATAATCTGCTCCATTAGGATAAAACATTAAGGGAATTATTGGATGAGAAGCAGGAGAGGCGGCTGGAAAAGGAAGTTTAATGGCCATTACAGTTTAATCCACTTTCATTTCCAGAATAACGGAGCTGTGATGCACCCTCCCAGCCTCCTTCCCAACTTTCTCTAAAAACAAAAAAAAACAAAGAAAGAAAGAGGAAACAAACTCCAGGGATTAAGGAGACCAGCAGTCCTGCAGAAGCGTGGGGGCTGGCTGGCATCTTTCTGGCCAGCAGCCTACAGCCAGGAAGTTGGAAAATCTTGCTGGGGCTGAAAACTGGCCCTGGATCGTAGAAATCATAGAAACCTAAAATGGTTTTGATTGGAAAGGACCTTAAAATTCACCTCATTCCAACCCCCATGCCAAAGGCAGGGACACCTTCCACTAGATCAGATTGCTCCAAGCCCTATCCAGCCTGGCCTTGGACACTTCCAGGGATCCTGGGGTAGCCACAACTTCTCTGGGCAACCTGTGCTAGGGCCTCACCACCTTCACAGGTAAGAATTTTCTCCCAATATCTAATCTAAACCTCCTCTGTATCAGTCTAATTCCATCACTGCATGCCTTTGTACAAAGTGCCTGGCACTGTACTCACGCAGAATTTTTTAGTGGTGAAGCGAGCGCCTGTTTCTATATCATGCTCCAGTCCCTATGAGTTCCTGTGATCCATAAATAAGTGGGGACTGTCCCCATCCCCACCAGAGGTGGCCTCCTGTGTCATGGCTCTCCATCACCCTAGGGAAAGTCCACCTGCAGATGGGGTGATGAGCAGGTAGGAGGAACACCAGGGCATTCCTGGCTTTCCTTCCCCCTCTGAATGCACATTAAATCCCCAAAAGAGCAGTGAGCTCTGCCATACACCTGTGTTGGTGAACAGGAGAGACCAAGCTGGAGCTGGAAGCTGGTGGATGCTCATTTTTTTTCAGACAGTGGCTGTGGGTTTACAAAAGAGACTTATTATTTCATTGAAACTGAATTTCTTCTGCCCCGATAGTCTGAGAGCTCAGACTATCCCTGAGAAAAGCAGCCTGTGGGCTCTTGAGATTTCAAGAGGCTCTGAGAGGGGGATGAAAGCCAGAGCTGAAGTCTTCCCCACCCACTGCCTGTTGGAGAGGGTCAGGGCATCATCTCAGACCCCCGTTTTCCCTCCACGGGAGCACAGAAATCCTGTTCTGTCTCATTCCCCCCCAGTCCAGCATCCGTGTGCTGGCTGTGAGAGGAGCCCTGCACTGGCTGGGTGTGGGAGCGCTCCTCGCCCGGTCCCTGAGCAGACCTTGGTCACAATGGATGCAATCCCTCGCTCACACTTCTCCTCTTGGCAACCACACAGCAAAGAAAGGAAACCAGCCTTGAGAGCTCCACGTGATCCCGACTCCTGGCACACAAGCCAACCTCTATTTGTCATGGAGTGAGGACGCTGTTGGAGCGGAGCTGAGGGTGACGGGGAAAAAGGGGCAGAGGAGGACTCAACCTGCATGTGCACGTTTTGGTGTGACAGCAGGGAGCTGCAGACATCCTTTTCATCAGCTTGATCACAAGCCTTGATCCAGGCCCTTCTGCCTTGGTCTTGGGATACAGCAGTGCCCAAGAAGACCAAGACCACGGCGGGGCCAGGCTCTCCAGGGGTGATGCACCCTCTTAGGAGCAGCTGGGAATGGGCAGCAAAATAGAGATAATGGTGCAAGATGTTTTTGGGAGTGGCTTTGCAAATGATTTTTCTTCCCTCAGACTAATTCAAGCACAAATGATGGAGGAGAAACCTGGCCTGGGGCTGCAATCTGGAAGAGCAATTGAAGCTCTTATTAGGGTAGACACCATTGAACAGCCTGTTTGCAGCCTCGGCAACACATTGGCCCCAGCTAATTATCTTCCAAGTGGCACAAAAATCGTAGGATTCCTCAAATTTTTTCCAACATAACAAAAAAAACCCCAATCAACACACTGCAGATCTTCCCCCAGCACACAGATCTCTCCTTTCTCTGCCATCAAAACCTTGTCTCTGTGTATTTGGGTGGGGGAGTATTGCTGTGCAACCACAGCACGTGGGTTGCTCTCGCTGTGAAACCACGGCCACGGGGCTGCCACGCTGATGGAAGTGGGGGTGACAGTGCCTGGTGGCACCGTGGCACCCGCTGTACGCCAGGGCAGAGGGCAGCAGGCACCACGCACCGGGCAAAGGGCTCCTGACGAGTCAGTGTGAGTTAACCCCGGGTTAACGTGGCTGAAACCCTCAAAGCACAGAACCCCCGGGGGCAAAGGCACCCCGCAAACGTATTTTCAAAGTGATGCAAGCTAAGGGAGAGGTTTAAAGCAGCCTGTTAAGGCACTTGGCATTCACCACTCAGAGAGGTGCCCAGGGCATCCCAACCACCCCAAAGGTGGGCACGGTTCCCCATCCTAGGGCAGCTGGAGCCAGATAGGGAAATAACTGGCTTTTCAAAAGCCACTATATTCTCTACAGGCTCTGGACAGCTAAACAGGGGCTGCCTCCCCATCACATACCATGACAGAGATGTGGAGGATCCTCAGCTCCTCCTCTGCCGACTCAGTCTGGGGTTCCTCTGTGGGGTCGAAGCCGGGCAGGTTGGGGGCCCCGTCTTGGTGGTGGATGTGGAAGAGCAACGTGCCATTCTCCAGCCACTGCTGCCGCCAGCGCACCAGTGGGATGTCATCTGTGTTGCCCGAGATCTCTGCAAGAGCAAAGCTGGTCAAGGGGGAAATGTGGAGCAGAGGGTTCATGAGAGACATTCACCTCTTCCCAAAAAAGTTGGTGGAGGGACCAAAGGATGCACACCCTCCAGTCACCTCCTGCCAGCACTGTGACTGCCCCTACATAACCACAGCCTGAAGGGCTAAAGCAGAGTAAAACCATATTTCTGGGTATAATCCAGATGTGGCCCTCTCCAAAAATCCAGTTGTGGTACAGGGAGAGACCACTTACTGACAGCAGTAACCCAGCAGCATCCTCCCAGCTCAAATTTGGACAGGTTTCACCCACCCACTTCATGTTGAACACAGCTTCAGGCACTGGGAGCACAGGATACAGCACAACTTCTCAGCAGCACGATGGGACCACACCATAAATTATTGCAGACAAAATACTTCCCATCCTTTGTGAACAGTGAGACATGAACGTGGCTGCGATCCCACCTACATCTCTGACTTTGAGGCGATTTCAGAGGTTTTCAGTTTTCAACCATTTTTCACAGCTCTCCACCCAGAACTCAGCCCAGAGACCTGCAGAGGTACCTGCAGCTTCTGCCCAAGCAGCCCTGTTTTCCCTAAGTACCCTGCATTTTAGAGTTTGGAGCAATGAGACAGATGGACTCAGCTGGGCTGAGGTGTCACAGCAGTAGAGGACACTCAGGCAGGAAGAGCAGCTGAGGGCAGGGACACAACACGTGCTCCAGGACACCAAATGCCAAATCAAACCAAATTCACCTGGCTGGCTCCAAAATGTCAGGGACACCCTACAGCTCGGTCTCAGCCAAAGGCAGGGTGACACCAGCACATCCCTAGGAGAGATGGGTACTGTTTTAACCACTACCTCCCCCTCAAGACCAGATCAGCTTGACCCCCCATCTCACACCACCTTGATCTCAGCCATCAGCTCGGGCCTGCCATTTGCCTGTTAGCTGTTTTTCGTGAAAATAGCAGATTTTGTTGGGATGACCATAAAAAACGCGATGAGCTTCCCAGTGAGGCACAGCTTCCCCTCCTGTCTCTGCCCCATTGATGGCAGTGGGAAAGAGCCTGCCTGGCTTTGCAAATCATCATCTTTATTTTGCTTGTTTCATGCTGCCTTTAAATGAAAACTGGAATTCAATTACAGTGCTGAAAAACAACATTTTAAATTTGCTGTTAATTAATTTCATTAGGCTGCCTTAAGTGAGCTGGCTGCCAGGGGAGGTGGGGAGGGGGGCAAGATCTGCATCAGGAGCCGGGTTCATCCTCCCAAACTGATTTGATTAATCAAAAGAGGCGTTAGCCACAGCGAGTGAATTGGCAGAGTGTTGGTGCTCAGCACGGGCCGTGTTCCTGGCGGTGATCAGCGCACTTGGAGCGTCCCGAGCACAGGGATGCTGAGCGCTCCACGGCGCCGACGGGAAGCAAAACCCAGAGTTCAGTCACCAGAAGCACTTCTGAAATCCCCTCTAACTGCTGAGCTGTGTGTTTGGGGACGCAGATCCCCCTTTGAAAAGCCGGTCCTGGGAGCCGGGAGGATTTGAAGCAGCAGATTTCCTCCTCTGCCACACGGTGTTTATTCACAGACTGAGAGGGGGAAACAAGCTTACCCGCTTTCCCAACTCCCCACGGCTTCTCAACTTCGAATGAACCAGCTCAAATGGAAGAAAACACTCTCCCTGCACCTGCCTGCTAACGTGAAATTAGGAGTAATTAAGGCAAGAGCTTTTATGCACAACAGGAACTCAACGTACTGACATTTGGAAAAAATGTAAATACCAGCATTTGCTCCATTGTAAAGAGTGAAAATAATAGATACTAAGAATGTGACATTGTGACATTTAGAAAGCTAGAGTTAGAGATGTTTTCCCCCTGATCTGACATATCATTGTAAAAGCAGCACCCTTCAGCTCATTAATATTTGAGAAGAAATCCTTGATGGGAGTTATTTAAATGATTAATAGATTATAGTAAATTTCAGCCTTAAAATAGGTTGTCATAATTTCAAATTTATTTAAACAGGCTTACTTTTTAAAAGAAAAACACATTTCAATAAAAAATGGATCCTTGTTTTAGGACAGCACAATCCAGCCACAGAGCCTGAGCACATCTCTTTCACCAGATATCACGACAGGACCCTGCAGCATTGCACACAAGTCACAAGCGCAAGAGACAAAGGAAAACACCCCAGAAATGAACTGCCATCACCCCAAACTGGCAGGCTGTGAGCCCTCCATCACACTGCAGGACAAGGCTGCTCCACCATCTCTGCTCCTGCCCTGGCAAAGGCTCTTGAGGCAGTGCCTGGGTGAGAGAGCTTCATCCTTGCACCTTCTCCTCCTCTCCTCGAGTGTCTTAGCAACACATCAGCTGCCTCTATCCTACTCCACTTCTGCTTGAAAAAATTACACGTAGAAATGCTTTCCTGCACTCATGAAGCTCACTTGGAGTTCTGTTTAAACCAGACCGAGACAAGATCAAGACCAAGCTTCCTCCCTAACGTAGCATCTCTTTACTCTCTCTTCTCCCAGCCCAAGGGATTTTACTTTTCCCTCTGTCTTGCTTTCCAAGCAGACATCTCACCACCTGGTGGGAGATGCTGCGGCGACCCATGTAGCCAAGTGGGATGATTTACCTGGATGTCCTAGGGCATCAGCTCTGCTGTGGAGCTGGCAGGTGCCAACCCTGCTGACCAGTTTGTACAGCTGGGCCAGGATGTCCCAGAGGAGCCAGAAAAGTGGGCAGAAAGCCAAAAATAATAATAAAAAAAAAAGGCAGGGGGGAGAGGAAAATTTCAAGTTCAAAGTTTGAAAGATATTGATGAAAAGCCTGGTCCCTGCATGGCTTTCATTAAGGCCTTGGATAGGAAGCCATTAGCACTGGTATTAACTTCTTGCACCTCTGTTAAAAAATAGCCTGTCTGAGTCAGAGGTTAATAACAGTAGGAGGCCACTAATTAGGCTGTGCCACATTCACCTGGTATCAAACGTGGCCCAGGTCCTTCATATCTGCAGGAGCAGCAGCCTCTAAAGGCCCCGGCTGATGCTTTCAACATACCGGCCACAGCTGCTCCCCTCCCAGCCCATCTGTGAGGAGAGGGAGTGGGGAGAGAAAGGTTCTACAGGAGCACTTTGAGGAGAGGACGAAAGACCAGACTGAAGGTGCTGGAGGTGTGGGGGTTTATACCTGCTTCATTCTTGATTGTCCCAAGCAGCCTCATTTCCCTTGGGACAGCTGTCCCACACAAAGCAAAGCCAGTCCTTCTGGAGGCAACACCTCTGCATGTCCCGATTTTGGGAGGCAACACCTCTGTCACAGCCCAGCTCTGCACCTGAACTCATGCAACATCAAAACCATGGCCCCTGAGCCTGGTGCTGACATGGACCCATTCCCACACCCTCATCCTCCCATGGAGACCTGGCATGGTGGCACACGAGGAGAACAGCTCTCCTCAAAAACTCACATCAGCATTTTGATGAAAAAAACACCCAGCAAAACAATTTTCCTCTCCATTTGAAAGCGTTTTGCACTAATAGATGCCTCCAATAAGTCAAATGAACTCTGCCATAATGCTGGTCTCCACAGACTCATTTCATACAGCCGAGCACAGATTTTGACTTGGACTTGTATTTCCTCGTTAACATTTAAACCTGCCTTATTTTCCACCCGGAACCTGACTGTGTTTTTATTTAAGTTCCCCATTAGCTAAGGCTTTTGCTCCGTGCCTAAACCACACACATCCTTTAAAGGGCTCGAACTCAGCTAAATCCAGCCTTGCACTCCTCCGAGGGCCTCCAGTGTCTGAAGTGACTCAGGAGACCTCCCCACCATGAGTCACTTGCTCTCTCTGTTGGGACCTCAGGCCTCGATTTCTACCAATTCAGATGTCAAAATGCTTATCTTGATACTTAACTCATTTATACTTCCAGGGTTTTAGTGACAGATCATTCATGGGATAATATTCATGTTTTTATGGGCCTGTTTAAAAAATTCACATTCATCACTGACTATCCATATTTCATTTGCATTTTTTCCTGTCTCCAGCCTCAGGTAGGAAAAGCAGCTCATTCTGTAGGTCACTCTGCCTTTTCAAGACAATCCAGCTTTTCCATACCAGCAAACATAAACCTCACTGTATATATTAGGAACCTGTTTCACGGAAGAGGGCCCCTTGGGGTAAAATCTCCAAAAGACTCATGGACATGGGAGAACATAAAGGTTCAAGGAAAAGGCAGTGGTGACCTCCCTGGAGCCACTCTCAGGCTAGGTCAGAGAGATCACCCCACCGCGATGCCTGCGCGTGAGACTGGTACACGTGAAGCCATGAGGTGTCATTTCTCCCTGGAATGCAGGGTGCCTTTGCTTTTGGGAAGGGCACCAAGGAGTTGCATTTCAAAGCTGTGGCCGTGCTTTAGCCTTGAACTGGGGGTTTTTGTCCCGAATACGCCAGAGCCCTAACCCCTCCCTTTCTTCAACAGCAAACCCTCCATCACTCCGGGAGCTGCACAACTGTTTTCAGAGCAAAGGACACTGTTTCATCATTAGTGGGCCTCAGATGACCGGGTTTGCTCTGCAGCTGCTGCCCCTACAGTGTGACAGCCCCCACTGCCCTGCTCTGCCCCACAAGCCCGAGGACATGCCCAACCGCACCTGCACGACATCCCCTCCAAGGTTATTGCTCCGTGGCATTTGTCAGTTTTGATCCAAAGCTGGGAGAAACAACAAGCAGATCGGGACATGCGCTGGTGTTTGATTTTCACTCCTGTCTCGTTACTTGGGTCCCATCTACCGTAACTGTGAACTGCTGAGGAAATGTGGGAAGAGAGGCAGATCCACCTCCTGGACCTACACTCGTGTGACACGGTCGTGTTTGAAAGAACCCAAATGCCCACCCACGACAGGGAGCAAAGGCAAGACAAAGAGAATGTGTGACTACACTTCCAAGACGCACTGCTGACATAAAAACCCCAGAAAGGACCACATCTGTAGTTGACATCTCACCCTGCAATGCTATCACATCACCTCTTCCAGAGGGAAAATCAGGTCTCCATGGAAAGAGTCCAAATGAAGGAGAGGCTCCCAATCAGCCGTGGAAAATTCCTGCCCTGGCTAAATTGTCTCCCAGCAAACCAGCGAGAAGGAGGGCACAAAGCCCTCAGCTCAGAGGGTGCTCACCTACAAACTGTAGAACTCCACCAACACAACCGCTATCACTCCCAAAGGACGAGCAACTCGAGAAGAAAACCTTTAGGAAACCAGAGGAAACCCCAATTTCTTATAAAAGCTCTCATTCATCAAGGAAATTAAGGACCAGTAAATTCTGCTTCTGCCCTGGAACCATGTTGTCAGAGGAACCAGTAGGTGCATCAGTAAATATGGGTCACCCACCACTGTAAGCCAGTAGATAAGGGTGATCCAATTTGCTAGACTCGTTTCAAAGAGCTCTTGTCAAAATCCACCCTCAAAGTTTCCCGAAGCACCAAAGTGGTGTTGGGATAAGAAGGAAAGTCGTCTTGAAGCCCACCAGGTGGGGGAGGAGCAAGGGTTTAGTTTTCACCATGAAAGGAGGTTACCAAGAAGCCCCACGGAGATCTTTGTCAGGACCTCGGCTGCTCAGAAACACTCTGGAAGAGGAGGCGAATGACAAAGTTGGTCACCAAGGCTAAATTTAGTCTTCTCAAAGCTAAAGCTGAGAAGTGCAGGAGGAAAGCGGGCAAGGAAGTGGGCAGGTGAAACTCAACCTTGGTGAAAGCAAGCTGATCTGGAATCCTGCAAGTGATATTCAGGTCAACCATCTCGAAACAGAGGAGGAAAAGCTTGGAAGGTTTGGAGGAGGGGTACAAGGAAGATGAGATATTGCAAATGGCTTTGTGAAGAGGAGAAACCAACTGTGTTAGGATTCCTCAGTGAAGGAAACAAACGACAGAGTGAGGACATGATAAAAGCCTATAAAGCCATCGGGCCCGTGGAGCAGGGGGAAAGGCGATGGTTATTCACTGTTTCTCACTTTGCAAGGATTTACGTGCGTAAAAACTAACAAAAGGTTCTTTTTCATCCACCATAAAGTATGAAAGCACCGCGAAAGGTACTGAATTCAGGGAAGACAGAGCCACCAGCAGCTATTGAGCCAGAGAGCCCAGAGGCACATCCTAGGTTGAGAACTCCCTGCAGCACAGACCTCGGCAGCAGGGAAAGGACCATATATAGAAATGCTGTGGTTTTAACATTTTTTTCTCAATCATCAGCGGTGGCTGGAGATGCCAAGGGATGACAACCCACTACCCCCACACCGCCCAGTCTCTTGGGGTTGAAGAGTGACTGCAAAGCCAGCTTTGTGCTACCCGGGCCACCATTCAAGGATGCATCCCATATCCACATGTCCCTTTGGGAGTGGCTGAGACCCTCTGCTCCCCCAGGCACCGCCTCACGGGAGGAGGGGGCACCCCAGGGCAGCTCCCTCCTAGTGACAGAGCCTCTTAACACCCACCCAGAAACTCCCCCTTTCCAAATCCCAGCCCTCCGTGCTGTCAGACCCTACAGACCCAAGACGCTTGCCAAGATTCCCTTCCGCTCTCCAAGCCAGCCAGCAATTTTCACGGGGAGGCAAAGGACTATTTATATCCATCACGGGCTGGCAGGGGAGGTAATGGCTGGCCACTCCAGCCCATCTGCCAGGCACTTAGCAGGACATCAGAGCATATCGTACAGGCGAGGTCAGGCAGTGGTGGTGGGACCAGCAGGGGACAGTGATGGCAGGGACTGCACCTCAAGGGTAAACTCCAGCTCGCTCCTGCACTCTCATCTGTGTAAGTGCTCGTTGTGCCAAGGCCAAGAGGTCAGGGAAATTAGGTGTTATTTTGGCATTTCATCTGGCTCAGCACAGGAAACAAGCGCAGCTACTTGTTCCTCGTCTCCTGAGGGGAGAGCCACGACCTGTTGGTTTTCTGAGACGTGGGATGGATGAGGTG
Source organism: Ifrita kowaldi (assembly GCA_013398055.1). Taxonomy (NCBI): domain Eukaryota; kingdom Metazoa; phylum Chordata; class Aves; order Passeriformes; family Cinclosomatidae; genus Ifrita; species Ifrita kowaldi. Next base: position 135,187 of record VZRS01001376.1, read on the forward strand.
GCCCTCCCAGGGAGTGAAACAGGACCAAAATAACCTTGTCTGCTCTCCTATCCACAGCGAGGCCAAGAGCTTTCCCAAGAGGCGATCCTCCTCTTCCTCCCACCTGCCCTGGAGGGAGCAATGCTGGTCTTGGGGAAAGGAATGGAGAAGGCAGGCATGGGCCGCTGCCAACTGCAACCTAACATCATGAACTCTTTGGTGTTTAGGAGCTCTTACACAATTTCAAGCTCCATTTTCAAGTTTGTGGGGAGGCTTTGAAAGATGGAAAAGGGAGAATGAAAAGAAAAAAGAAAAGAGAAGGAAGAAAGATGTAGAAGGGGAAAAAGTTAACCGTGCATTTTGAATTTATCACTCTTGAAAGAAGAGCTTGTCAAGACGGCCAGAGACCAGCCAGGGCACAGTGATCAATGGGAAGACTTTTGGGTCTAGTCAAGCCTGTTTGAGATTTACAGGACCTGAATAGGGGCATAAATCCGTCGCCGCCTGATGAAAATGGAGGTAATTAAATCTGCAGGTGTATATAATTGTCATATTGATGATCTATATAAATCAGCAGAGCCAGCAGAGGCACAAAGCATGCACTGGGCACAGAGGAGCTGTTTGCCCACCTGCCTGGCCGGGGGATAGGGCTGGTGTGTGCAGGACACAGCCCTGGGGCACCCACCTCACCCATATGGCCCTGCCCATCGCCGTGGCCACCACCACAACCTCCTCCTCCACAAGAGACTCTCTCCAATTGCCCCCACAGCCAACAAAAGCAGCAGGACCCTCCACCCCTTTCACCCACCTGCAGCCTCATCCTGGCTACTACAAAATCTCCTGTGACTGCAGGAGGGTGAAGACAGGACCACAAGCATGGAGAAGCCCGACCGTGGACATTGTGGGGGGTTCTTTGCAGCTGCTTTGAAGCTCTGAGCCCAGGTGCAAGTGGAGCACTGACTTGATCTTTTAGCAACACTTTTTTTTTTTTTTAAAATTCATTTTAACCTTTGTTATTTTGGGAACTTTGAAGCCTAAGCTGCTCCGAGGCAGCTGCCTTTGTAGGAAGGACAGAAAGAGCAGAGTGGGGATTTGAAAGAGGGAGAGAAACAGGAAGGGGAAGAAATGGTGCTTCACAGCTGAGGTCTGCAACAGCTCCTTCGCAGCTTCGCCCACATCCCAACAAACCCACCCTGAGAGGCACTTGGTGCTCTGCAGGAAATCCAGATGCGAAATGACTGCGGTGCCTTCCACTTCTCTAACACTGTGAACCACAGAAACCTCAAAGGCCTTTGGAGACCCACACCCACACCTTCTCCCTCTGTCCCAATGCCCCAGTGGGACATCCCTGAGTCCCCGGGGTGGGTGCAGAGCACCCTCTCCAGCCACCACAGCCCAGCCCCGCTCAGTGCCACAGGGATGCACTTCCTCCTGCCGTGCCAGCGGGGACAGGAACACGAGGGAAGGCTTTCCTGTCATCTCCACCAGGCAAGGCCCTTCACGCGTGCCCACGGGCCGACGTCGCATCCCAAGCTGAGCGCCACATACGTGCGGCAATCGGATAATTAAAAATTAAGGAAGGGCTTCTGCATTGCAGTCCGAATTATGTAACAGCGCTCCCGGGTTCCAGCACCCATCAGCTTTAGTGCCCTCACACGGCAGCACGGCCCTGCCTGCATTCACCTGCCTGTCCTTTCAGGTAGGGCTCGCACCCTTGGCAGGGAAGTGGAAATCCCAGTGTCACAACTATAGGCAGAAAGTTCCCTTGCACTTGCAGGGGGAAGAAAAAGTAGGAAAATCTGCTTATTCTCTTGGTCCAGTGCTGAAACTGGAGATGACCAGAAAAAAGGGGATGGAGTCGGGATGCTTCAGCCCAGCCAAGTGCAAAAGAGTCACCCTGGCCAGGACAGCACTCTCATGATCATGATCAGGGAGTTTCTAAGCGAGGGGCTGCTGTCTCTCACTCCTGCAGCCCACTTTAGCAAACAAGCAGCAAACAAAATCAAATCAAGGTGAGGAGTCAGCTGCATTTTCAGTATCTCAAGAGCAAAGAGCCCTGCTGGACTCTGAGCACCAGTAACTGCAAACTTCTGCATTTACAGCCACCTCTTTGCCTTAATCCTGCCAGTTCTGGCTGCTGCTGAGCCCAGGGCTCAAGAAGCCAGCCTGCCACTTCCTCCTGCCACCTCCTCCTGCCTTCTCCTCCTGGCACCTCCTCCCTTTCTCGGCCAGAAACCCACTGACTGCACAGCCATGTCCCTTGCAGTGCCATTCCCAGGAGCTGGATGCTGCCACCTGGTGTGAAGCCAGCCATTAATTCCTGCTGTGATCACTCCAAAGGGCACTTCACCGGGCTCTGTGAAGTCACCAAAGGTGCTGTGGCCCAGCACCTCTCCTCTCTCCTCACGGTCCTTCCTTTCCTGCCCTCCCTCCATCTCCCCGGTGCTTCCCCACTGCTGGCACGGTGGTCTCACACCCACACTGCCTTTCACCCCCCAGCATGTGAAAGCTGGGAAGAGGCAGCCCTGAGCTGTAACTACAAGGAGGTCAGATCCATCCCAGGCTGCCCATGCCCCTGCCATCCCATGGGGAGATGAGCTCCACTTCCCAGGAACCGCCGCATCCCCCACGCAGCCGCCAGCCCCGGTTCCTGCAGGACACCCCCTTCTCCTCCTCCTCCCAGTTTGTGCCACGGCATGAACGGACTGTGGGGGCATGCTGGGGCTGAGGCTGAGCCCTCCGGCTGTTAGCCAGAGGTGTGCCTTGCTCTGCAAGCACAAAAAAGTGGAAATATGACAACACGAGCTGTGGAAGCCAGCCCAAACCCGAGGCTGACTGCCCTCCCCAGCTCTCAGGCATTCCCACCATCCACAGAGGAGTCTGAGCTATTCCTCCTGCCCACCAGGTCAGAGCACATCAGGACCATGGCACACCCAGGAAGACAGCAGCTCCTGCTGAAAAACTAATAAGATTGGTTTCATCTTTCCCTGGAAGGATGTTTTAGGCACTGCCTCGCTGCAGGTGCTTGGACACACATCTCAGGCCACTAAAGCTGCACCTGGATGTGAGCTGGGATGGGATCCTTGCTCATGGAGCAGCAGAGACATTGATAATTCCCCCCAGATTCACAGGCTATACATGCCATGTCTGCAAAGACAAACTCCTGGCTTGCCCCCTTGGCCAGCAGGGAAGCCAGCAACTCCATGGCAGCAGGACGGCTCTCGAGTCCCTTCACTGCCCCTCTTGAGAGCTCTCCCAGTGAGGCAAAAGACAGAGCCCAGCTATTTCTGGCTCAGCAACACAGCAAAGGCTGGGAGGTGCAGCACTGGGAGGGGAAAACAGCCCTGCACTGGCACAACACCACTGGGAAAGCAGTGCCCAGGGGAGCTCACGGCCAGCCCAGGGCGGTAAGAGGCACGGCAGCCTCTCCGAAAGTCCAAACAGGAGATTTCCCAGAGGCTGCAGACACTGGGGACATCATTAGGGGAGCAAATGGGCCGAGAGCACCGCAGCAATTTACAGACCCTGCAGCCACTGCTGCACAGTAGAGGCTGGCAAGAAAATTTGGGAGTGGGATGTCTCCCCCCGCAAGCATCCCCCGTCCCTACCGGAGCCAGCCAGCTCGCCTGATCCACACAGCAGCCACCCTGCCACGATGCTGCCCTTCTTGCAGGAGAAAGGGCACTACCTCCCCCTGCCACCCTCAAAAGGACAAGCCCCCCCAGCCCATGCTGAGCCACCCATCCCCACAGTGGAGCTGCAATCTGCGGTGCTCTTCCGTACCCTCACCCCTCCTGCAGTGCCCTGAACCCTTCGCCCACACCATCCCCTCCCAAACACTCCGCGTATGCATCCACAAAGGGTGTTTTAATCCTTAGGCCACCTCTTCTATAAAACTACCCTGCTTCCTCCTCCGTGCTGGAGCAACCCCGTTAAAGGAGGGCATTTGGCAGCTGCGGGGCAGCGGCACCGGGAAGCACCGGGTGCCTGCCAGCCCGGGAAGCTGGTTCCCAGCACCGTACCCTCGCTCTCCCACTCCCCTTGGGATGCCAAATTAATTGCCTTGTCTCCTGGAGCTTTTAGCTGGAACAAATAAAAGAAAAAGGGGGGTTGCCAAAACCCATAATAAGGTCTCCAGTTCCTCTGAGCTACAAGGGCTGCTTTAAATTTCGGGGGTTTTTTCTTTTTTTTTTTCTTATTTGAAGGAGATTTCCATGGTAACTGTCTCCCATCACACAAGAGCCTGTCCCGGGGATATTTCGGGGTTGCTAATATCTGCCTTCCCAGGCAGCCGCTGTGTTGTGACGGTGACATCGCAGCTGGGATTTTTCAGCAGGGCAGGAGGGCAGGGGTGCAGGAGAGAGGAAAAGGAGGCGCCGCTCCCAAAAAACAAGGTCAAGATCCTGCCTGCACCCGGTTTACCCTGCCCGTCAGGCAGGCCTCCATCCCAAAGGGCTCTGGCAAAACAGGTTTTGCTTGGACCACTGACCTAATTTGGGGAGCACTCACAAGGCCATGCAGCCCTCACCAGGCCAAGCAGATGTGACCTGTCCAAGTAAGAGCAGGGGCACAGCCTCCGTGGCACCTTCTGCCACCTTCTCCTGCCCTTTGTCCAGCCCTTAGGAAGAAACTCTTCCCCATGAGGGTGGGGAGGCCTGGCACAGGTTGCCCAGAGAAGCTGTGGCTGCCCCTGGATTCCCTGCAAGGCCAGGCTGGACAGGGCTTGGAGCAGGCTGGGATAGTGGGAGGTGTCCCTGTCCATGGCATGGCGTGGAATGGGATGAGTTTTAAGGTCCCTCCCAACCCAAACCATCCTACAGATTCGAGGATTCTCCAATTCCCTTCCTCCACCAGGTTAGTTTTCAGCTGGACCAGCTCCCTGCAGGAGCAAAGCCAGCTCTCTGCATCCCCCAAGCTGCTTGCTCTGCTATGCTCATTAGTCATCCTAATTACTGAGATGCCTCAGAGCTGGCCAGAAAAGGGGCTGTGTCCCCTCTTGTATCAGGGCTGCGGACCCCAAACTTCTGTGACCTGTGTGCCACCACCAGCTAGAGGGTCCCTCAAGGATCCCTTACTTCCCTGTGATTATAAACATCTAAAAAAGCCCCTGCCCACTCCCCAGCGGATCTCAGGCTCTGCAGGCAGGAGCCATGGAGAGAACAGGCTCAGAGCCCTTCCTCAACCCCTCACCAGCAAACGAGACCCCACAGCAGAGCAAAGTGTGGGGTCAGCTTAACCACAGATCAGGCTGCAAACAGCCCAGCACCAGGTGAGCACCCATCCCAAGGACCCCCTGCTGCAGGGCAGGAAAACAGGATCGGAAATCCCAACGCAGCTCATGGGAGCAGGGCACGCTCTCCCCTGGGTGATTTCTCAGCAAAAAGCCATAGTGGGACAGCCAGAGCCTGGCAGTGAAAAATCTTATTCCCTTATCTGGACAAATCCCCCAGCTGCTGCTTGGGGTGAGCCACCGGTCACAGCTGCACAGATGCCGGAGCCCAGCAGCTTGGAAGGAGAAGGACAACCAGTCTTAAATGACAGAGCTGTCATCATCCAGGCACTGCCTTAATCCCACCAGGCAAAAAAATTCCTTCCTTTGAAGGACTGCTCTGCAGCAAGGCTCCAAGAGAGATGATTTCAGCCTCCGTCTAGCTGGCTAAGCAAGCATGAAAAAAAAACCAACACGGTAGAATATAAAATTAAACAGAATGAAACAAAATAGACTAGCACAGAATAGAATAGAATAGAATAGAATAGAATAGAATAAAATAAAATAAAATAAAATAAAATAAAATAAAATAAAATAAAATAAAATAAAACAAAATAAAATATGGATGCAGCCCAGGAGCTGATGCCACTGGCACATGGAGGGGAGGGCAGAGGTGAGACAGTGGCATCAGGGAGGTGTACGGCTGCCCAAGGGTTCCCTCCAGCAGCGGAACCACAGCCAATTCCAGGGGTGTAAAACCTACCACAAATCTCTGGGGGTCTTCGAGGAGTGCCCACATGGGCAGCCCGGCCCCCAGAACTGGGAGAGGTCTCAGGACAGGAACAGGACCAAGCCTGAGCACCCCTGCCTGGACGTGGGCTGCGACATCCAGGAAGGGAGACAAAACAGGGGGCCAGGCACCCCGCAGCCTCCTTGGCTGAGTGCTGGTTCCCTGCCCGCCCTGCCAGACCCCGACACCCCCATGGAAAGGCCAAGCAGCCCCACATCCCACTCCCTCCACTGCTTTCTGGGTCAGCAAGATCCCCTCCCAGCCCCGCTGCCGCTAGAGCCAGCTGGATGCGCCGTTGCTGTGGCAACGGGTTCCCAGAGATGAAATCCTTATTTCTTACTTTTTTTTCCCCTCAGTTAAGGAACAAAAATATACAAGAGGCCCTGTATATCCATCGTGCCACCAAAACCTCCGTGCCCAGTGAGAGAGAGGCAGTGGGCACAGCATGGGGACAAGGTGTCCCTAAGGATGGGGACACTGTGCCCCCCTCCTGAGCCCCCATCGCCCCCAGCTGGGCCACAGGGGACTCCCTGCTCCTCCCCGGGGTGCTGTCAGCTTTCCTGCAGCATTTTCCACCCCGCCACGAGGTTTTAAGGGCTGCTGATAGCTCAGGCTGGTGCTGGGCTCCACTGCCTGGAAGAGGGTATGGCACCAGGCATGGGGTGTCCCTGGTGCTTCAGTGGCTCTGAGCAGGTCACCTCACCCATCCAGCTGGAAAAGGGATGTGGTTACACTGCGTGGCCAAGAGGAGGAGCTGGAATGGGGTCTCACCAGCAGTTTTCACCCCATTATTAGACGAGCTGTTAAATCTTGCTATTAGAGGAGCACATCCTGTCCCACCAGGTGCTCCAGGGCAGGGCCAGGGTAGGATGCATCCCCTTGACAGATCCCTGTCTGCTTTGCTGAGAACTCTGGAAGCCCCCAGGTCTCCGGGTGCTACAGCAGTGTTCCACTACCAGCAGCAACCACTCCAGGAGGATGCAGGAAGAAGGTGGCACTCCGGGATTTTCAGCAGACATGCACCCCAAGCATCCATCTCATATTCATGGGAACAGGGGTTCGGACCCCGGCCAGGTGATCAGCTGCTGGCAGCAGGAAGGAATTCAGTGAATCCCACTGCCAGGATGGGTGTTGCTGAGGGGCAGGAGGGCGGCTGAGACGGAGTGTTTTGGGTTCCCTTCCCCACCACAGCTCCTGGGACCGCCCCAGGCAGATTCCCCAGCTGCCCTCCAAGCAAGATGCCAGCAGCTGTCCCCTCGCCGGGCCAGCCAGAGCACAGATCACACCAGCGGGTTTCAGAGCACGCGACAGTGTCCAGGATCAAAGCCAAGTTCAATTAATGGCTCACAATCTTATTAGAGAAATTATTTCAGGATCTTGAGTAAAAGTCCGATATATCCACTCCATTCCATTAGTCAGGCTCATTTAGTAATTCAATCAATCTAAGCAAGGCAATTGAGCTCCCCTGGTATCATTTAACTTGGTTATTCTCTGGGTACTTCGAAATTTCTTGGTATTTGCTTCATTATTTCAGCATTACGCCAGTTTCCAGGTGCAAGGTTCACGCTGTGGGCCCCACGGTGGAGCCAGCCCTGCTGCAGCCCTCTGCCATGCCCTGGTCTCATGAGATGGTGACATGTGATGGGAAGGGGGCTGATCTGGTGGTGATGCCCCCAGGAATTAAGTCAAGCACCACAACACCCTGAGAGCTTCCCACCACGGAGAGCTGGCACCAAAGGGCTGCCCCGTGTGCCAACGGCTTCGGGACCCACAGCCAGTGTCCAGATCCAGGTGAGAGGAACAAAACTCACAGGATGCTCCTCTCACTTGACGCGCAACTGGAAAAAACCCGGGGATAATGCAACCCTGCAGCCCCTTGGCTCCTGCCCCCCTCCTCCAGGGCCTTTTAGGAGCTGGGGGTGGAGGGCAGAGCGGGAGAACGCAATCTCTGGCAGCGCACAGCAGCAGGGAGGTGTGTGGGACGAGGATGAGAGCTGACGGGTGTCACCCCTGGCCACCGCCCTGCGCAGCCAGCCGGGCGCTCCACCGGCCGTCGCCCCGATTAGCAGCAGCCACATCCCTGCAGCCCCCCCTGCTATGCTGTTATTAACCCAGGGAAGTCAGGGCCAGAGCCTCCAGCGGTAGAGCCAAGAGCTTAGCTAGGATTTAACCAAAAAAAAAAAAAAAAAAATTGATTAGATATTTCGGGGAGATATTCAGGAGCAGTTAAATATGCCCAGCTCATCGGTGCCTTTGAAAAATCTCACCCCTCTAAAAAATTAGAATTGATTTTGTATTTAAAAAGGAATCTATTTAATTTAAAAGTAAGATAATTTGAAATCATGACAGCTTGTATTAAGGCTGGAGTTTATGATAATCTATTAAAGTCATTGAAGTTAAGAACCGTCTCCCATCCTCTGCTGCTGAGGCTCCCAGGAGGGCAGTGGGGAGCGGGAAGTTGGGAGATGAGGGGCTGCACTGCCCTATTTCAGAGCACACCAGCCGGGCTGGAAACCTGGAGAGGCAGGAAAAGCTCCTTCAGCTCCTCCACACTCAGGGGAAAAATAAATAAACAGGATACAAAAAACCATCCAGTATTTCAAGATCTTGAAATATCTGGCACCCAGAAAGCATGAGTTCAACCCACCAGCTCCACTTTCTCATTCCTCAGGTCGATTTTACACTCCAAAAGGTATCTCAAGACTTTACTTTTCAAGCATTTATTGCATTATAGAGAAGGCGAAGGAGTCAAAGACACCGTCTTTGGCGCAGCTTTTAATTGCATCACAAATCTCCGCCATGCCCAAGGGGCTGAGGGAGGCCAGCATGCTCATAAATACCCCTCTTGCCGCTTCACAACCTGCAAAGGATGGGGCCCAAAAAAATTAGCAGCCTGCAGGAGTGTGAATCCAGTTAATGACATATCAAATGTGGCTGGATGCTGCCGAGCCAAGCAGTGAGGGAGAAGGGGGTGTGAAGGCGAGCGGACAGGGAATATTGAGCTGCAAATTAGCATTTCTTAATGGCCACCAACCAGCAAAACGCTTCCCCCCTTCAGGAAAAAATACAACCAACGCAACAAACACGAATGGAGATGAAAGGCCACCACTCCAAATGAAGGTTTCCTTGATTTAAAGCAGGATGAAAGCAGGTGATTTGAAATGCAGGCAGCCCGGTGCACAGCAAGCGGCCCCATTCTGGCTCCCACACCCTTGGCACTTCCCGAAAATTCAGGAGGTGGGAGAAAACCCCGCAGCAAAACGGGGAGATGGTGTTGGAGTCCCTTTGGGGAGAAGCACATAAACCAATGTGGGGTTTGTTGGTGAGAGCCCCGAGCTGCTCCCGAGCAGTGGCAGGCAGCGAGGCAGCACGTGCGTAAGGATGGCCCAGCGCAATTAAAACTCGCTCCACTCATTAGCAAAAAGAGCTACAAAGCCTTTGTCCAAGCATCTCACCTGCTCCTAAACCAGGGGTAGTAACCCCACAGACAGCCCACCTGCTTCTGGAGGAACAGGGGAGCAGACACAGGTCCCCCGTGTCTGGGAGATCTGAGCACCAGCGCACTCAGCACAGCTGTCTGTGGCACCGGGGAGGACACGGCAGGGAGGGTGAGAGCCAGGAAAGGTGCGTGGACAGCAGGCAGCAAGCACGGCCTCACCCTCTTGTGGAAAGATAAATATAATTCTCATCATTAATTTATGCTACCAGAGCTTCTCACCAGGGGTTAGCAGGGGTCAGGAGTCACAGCTGGTTTTGGCACACCCACTCCAACAACCCCCCCAGCACTTGAGTTTTAACAAGCGCCACACATGGCTCTCCAAAGACCCCATTCTCCAAACGCCCCAGCACACCTTTAAGAAAGATCCACGTGTCCATCAGTGGGATGCCTGGTTTGGCCACTGGGGCAGGGAGGTGCCACCAGGGCAGGGGAACCACACATGCCGGTGTCCATGAAAACTAGCCAAGCTCAAAAGCCCTTGGATTATTTAGGAGGAATTTGAGAGGGACACCAGGACCGGAGGCAGGGCTCCCTGACCCAGAGCCTTTCCCAGCTGCTCCCCTCACTCATTCCCCTGCCACGGTCCCAGCCTACTGTAGCCACCCACCTGCATGCTCCCACCCTCTTTGAGGGGAAACTGAGGCATGGAGAGACCCCCAAGGGAGCTGATCGAGAGCCCACGTGGCAGAGCCAAGGTGCCAGTGCCATGAGCCTCTGTGAAGCACTTCACGGTGCTCCCAGCCCAAACCCAGGCCCTTTCTGATCAGGGGCAGCACCTGGGTATAGTTCAAGGCTCTGTCAACCAGGGTGGAGTTCACCTTCCCTTGGGAACCCCTTCCCTGGGCACAATCCCTGGATCTGAACGCCACCAGAGCAGAAGAAGCAGCTGCCCAGCTGCCCCTGGTTCAGACACTGAACCAGGCCAGGCTCAGCGAGTGTGTGGGGATCATCCACCTCTCCAAGACATTATTCACTATACATCCAAACTCAGCGAGGTGGGTGCAGTGAAGGGGTCTGGTGTTTGCCAGGGATGGTGCAAGCAGCACTGTGTGAAGCCACATTGCTGGAAGGATGCTCAAACACACCCTCCAGGGCTTGTGAAAACACAAACGACCACCCACAGCAGTCCCAGGCACCAACCTGACACAGCCATGCCCCCAGCAAGTGCGCAGTGACAGCACTGATGCTCTTGGGTTTTTTTGGGCTGGGGGACCTCCAGATCCAGAGGTTGCAGCTTCTGAGTTGCCGAGCCTGGGTCTTGCAAGACTTCTGTGCATTTCAGAGCTTCTGCCATGCAAAAGCAGTGTCCAGGCTAACAGTGGTGGTGGTAGTAGTAGTAGAAGTAGTAGTAGTAATAATAATAATAATAATAATATTTTTTAAAAACACCCCCACATGGTAAAGCAGCACAAAACAGCAACACCCACAGATGGCAAAGTGGCCATGCCAGCCTCAAAGCAAGCCCTTCCCCCACTGGAGAGCGGGAGATGTAACATGGCATTCCCGAGAAGTCACCAAGCCAAACCCTTGGCAAACCCCACAAGGTGCCCCGCCTCCTGCCAGCCCAGCCCCAGCATTCCAGGTAGGACAACTTGCCCTGGGATCACCTCTGTGTCTCCACAGCCCAAACCCCTGCATGCTGGGGGCTGGCACAGCACCATGCACACTCATGTTTTTGAGGGATCCGTGTCCCAAGCAGCAATGCCCCAGAGAGCCTGGCCAGCACCAGGACATCGGGGTGCACTGGCACAGGGCTCATCATCCTTGTATTTGTCTGGCAGCAGAGAGCAAAAGGAGGCAAAAGCAAGCCCCTGCCAGGCATCACCAATGCAAGCCCTGGGTGCAGTGGGGGCTTCCAGGGCAGGCAGGTTCTTCCCTGCGCTGCCCAGCGTGTGGGACCTCATGGATTTGAAAAACCCCTGAGGAAAACCCTACAGTATGAGCTGGGCTCATGCTCAGGAACCTCCTCCCGATCCCCACCCAGGTGCTCCTCCCTGCTGGCAGCACCCGAGGCCCCGGGGCCCATCGGGTTCTGGCACCATCTGGATCGGGTCAGAGGGGGCCAGGGGACAAGCGCTCGGGTGGCCTTTGGGGCATCAAGGTGGCCGGGCTGGCGGCCGTGCCCGCGTCCCCCTGCATCCGCAGCGCTGCCGCCTTGTTGCCACAGCAACGCTCTCCGGCCTCCGCTGCAGCATCCCGCGGCACGGGGCTGGGACCGGGAGCCAGGGGCGCACCACAGCCCGCTGCTCCTCCCCACACCGCCCCTGGGCTCCCGCAAAACATCCCCGGTTGTCTCCACACACCCTCCCCATGGCATCGGCAGCCCCACGCCTGTCTCTGCCTTTCTCCCCGGGAGAAGGGGGATGCCCGCACAGCAGCCGGGGCTGCCCCATGTCCACCCAGCGACCAGAACTGGGGGGGGTTTAGCACGTGGAGGGGTCCACAGGCCATGGAAGTAATGAATTGCTGGGAAAACACCCAGTCTGGGGTCACCGCTGTACACAAGGGTGGTACAGCGGGGCAGCGACACATCAAGCAACACACCAGTGCCTCATTTTTGAGCCAACATCCAAACAAGGGCGACATTTCAAAACCTTCACGGGACACCCAAGGTGCAGCCAGAGAAGCAACAGATGGACAAGGCTTGCAGGAGGTGGCACAGCCACTGTGGGGCTGCTGGGAAAGAGATGGTGGCTTTTGCCCAGGGCAGGATGTTATGTGTGGGCAAGGAACCAATGTTCTGCACCAATGTCACCAAAAATGAAACATCTCAGGGGCTGGTTCCAGGTGGTGAGGAGGGAAGCGGGTCCCTGCACGCACAAGGGGTGCAGGCCTCGCTCTGCATAAACAAAGGAGCAAATTGTTGGCTTTTTTTGGTGGAAGAAAACTTAAGGAGCCCATGAGATAAGGGCAGATGAGCCTCACCAAGTGGATGAAGAGCAGGTGGGAACCAGCCAGACCATGTGAATAGGCCAGAGCCTAAAACCTGGGGGCAGAAGCACTGGAGGCAGCACACACAGGCAGGATGGGACATATTGGGCAGCGGAGTAATTTTCCATCAGGCTGCAGGAAAGGTGACTCTCTGCTCAGGGGCAGACAAAGCAGAAACCCTCACCTCCAGCCGAGCACGCTGGGAGCAGACTGTGGGCCTCCTGCCAGCACAAGCCGCTGGTGGCCATCGATCGAGCCGGGGATGAGCCCCGTGGGTGACAACCTGGGCATGCATCGAGCATCCCAGGCCTGCAGCATCTCCAGCCGTGATGCTGCAGTGGGTGAACCGGCACCGGGGTGAACCGGCCCCGGGGCCGGGGCTGGGATGCTGCAGCTGGGTGAACCGACCCCGGGGCCGAGCAGCCGCAGGGCGCCCGCCCGCCGGTGCGGCAGGGAGGAGGCCCGCCGCCCGGGATGCTCGGGGCCCCGCCGCGCTCCCGCAGGCTCACCCAGCACGAAGTAGGGCAGCTCCGTGTTCTCCAGGTCGTCCACCACCACCATCTCGCCGGGGAAATCGTTGCGGACCGAGAAGAGCAGCTTGGGCTCGGCGGCCGAGGGGCCGTGCATGATGCTGAGGTCGTTCTCCCGCAGGAAGGGCAGCGCCGACACCGTGATGCTCTTCAGCTTGCACTCCAGCTCCTTGGCCGCCGCCTCCGCCGCCGCCTCGGCGGGGCCGCTGCCCGCGGCCAGGCAGCACCCGGCCAGCAGCGAGCACAGCCCGGCCAAAGCCATCTTGGAGCCCCGCGCCCGCTCCCGGCGCCGGGCG
>VZRS01001378.1:319-29079 GCA_013398055.1 Ifrita kowaldi
GGGACTTCCGGGGCTGCGGCGGGCGGAGGGAGGCGGCGCGGGTAGGGCGAGGCGCGGGCATGGCGGCGATGAGCTCGCTCGAAGCCGTGCGCAGGAAGATCCGCAGCCTGCAGGAGCAGGCGGACGCCGCCGAGGAGCGGGCGGGACGGCTGCAGCGGGAGGTGGACCAGGAGCGGGCGCTGCGGGAGGAGGTAGGGCTGCCCCTTGGCCCGGCTTGGGCCCACGGCCGGGGGGCTGGGGGCGCTGGGCGCGGGTCCCGGGGCGCGGCTGCCTCGCGTTCCTCCCCGGCCGGTGGGGCGAGCGGCCGCTTCCTTCGCCGCCGTGTCCGGCAAGATGGTTGTTACCTGCTGGGCTGGCCGCGGGGTCGGCCCGCGGTGCTGCCCTCCCCGGCTCGGTAACCCGAGTGCTGCGTGGGGCGGGCCCAGGTGCGGTTGCACTAGGTGTGCTGGCCAACAGCAAAACCCCGAGCTGGAATGAGGTTGGACTTAGGCGAGATGTTTGAGATTACGTGTTTTGTCTTAGGCTGTGAGCAAGGTTTTATAGGGTTTTTCCCTCCGCAAGTCCTAGTTCTCTCATCTCATCCAAATGAGTTCATCTGTGGGAAGTCAGCATGGCGACTCTTGGGAAGTATGTACGACTGAACCTGAGATGGCCCGTAGTACCTGACAACACCCCAACAATGTAAGCGTACAGCCCCAGTCGCTGTACATCTGTAGCGTGTTTTGTTCTTCAAAGCTGCTCAAGAGGGGAAAGGAACAGTAGGCTTGGTTTTAGGCAGTGGCAAGATCAGGTGTGTGCAGCATAGGCTTACATAGCAGAGAGATGTAATTATGGGCGGCAATCACAATAAAAAAAACTGATAGGGCTGTTCTTTGTCTTACCACTGACCTTTGGGAGTTCCAGCAGCGGTAACTTAATGTTTCCTGCTATAAAATGTACAGTGTTCTTTGAGGTAGTTTTAGTATCTTCGGTGGTTGTATAAAAGCGAAGCAAAATAACAAATTTCTTGTGTAGTTTATTACAATAGAAAAAAAACCCAATTATTTGATTTCCTTATAATATGGGCCTTTCTGCACATTCTGGGCAGTAAGTTCAAAGGAAGAGCCTCCTGATTACTTGCAAGTGATCTTCCTTATGGAGCAAAATATGGCTACTTGTGCTTGTGTAACTACTGCATTCTTGCAGATCACTTGGCATATCCATTTTTTTTCAGTGAATGACCATAAGTCATTAACTTATTTCATAAGGGTTTCTGTTTTTAAAAAACTATACTTGTTTTCTAAGCTTTGTGGAGTAAAGGACACCAATATTCCTACTTCCAGTAACATGTATTATTCTGAACGATGTACTGAGGAATTTCTATTGAAACGGGAAGTTTTGCTGCTGTTACCTTTTGTGGCAGAAGGAATAGTGCTGGAGGATTGATTACAGCTTTCTGGTGAAGTCTTCCCTTAAGAGCTCAGCTACATTGCAATAAAGCTTGGGACCCTAAAGGTTAATGTTTGTGTCTTACCTGGAGTTGGTTTATGTGGATGATGTGGAATTCTGCAGAGTATGTTTACATGGTATTTAAGTTTTTGTGTGGAGGGGTCAGTGCTGGGGTGAATAAAGGCTGGAAACTGAACTCCCAGGCGCATGCAGATGTGTTCTTTTTCTACAGTGCTGGCTACAGATGAGGGGTTTTATTGTTGCAGCTGTATTTCTGCATGCTTGAGGAGGGAGGCTTTGAGAGCACTGCAGCAGGCGAGCTGAGGTGTGAATCTGCCCTTTCCCTCAGTGTAATGCCTTACATGTATAGCATGTGACCAGCTGGGGTTGTTATGTGAGGTTTTTTTTTTCTTCCTGTGCAAGGTACAGATACACAAACAATGAAAAAGCTACAGCTGTGGCCAAAACGTAGCACAGCCTCCAGCTTTTGATTGTTAAACCAGATTGCTAAAAGTTTCAAGGCTGTGATTAGCAGCCATTCCCTTAAAAAAGGATCTTCTGTTTTGAGTACATACATCTCAAGGGGCTGTTGGTCATTACGTTTTCAAAATGCATTTTTCTTCCTTCTTCTGAAAAACAGAATCTACCTTGTAATAGTAATAACTAACACCCAATGGTAACTTATCCATGTCATCGCTCATTGTCACTGTATGTGGTGTGTAAGTGCTACTGCAGATACGCCGGTTATGTTTGCATGGTAGCAGTGGGAGTGCCCCTAATGTCACTGGGGTTTTTTCCTTCCTTGCCATATAAGGAGAGAAGTCCTGCTCTGCAGAAGAATAACTGGGGCCATATAAGGTTGGTTGGTGAATCCTCAGTGAGTTACTGGAGCAGGAAGTGAAAAGTTGAACTTTAGTCACTCTGTGTTTTTGAAGCACGTTTTAAGCTCTTATCATGACGAGGAGTCTTGACATGATAATAATTAACTTCTAACATTACAGATTTCCCTAGGGTAGCCTTTATGAAAGGTTATTTTCTTTCTTAAATCTGGACGTTCAAATTCTTACTGGTTTAAAGCCAGAAGTCCAAAAACACAGGTTTTTGGACTTCTGGAATACTACTGCATGATTACATAGCTAAATATTTTATATTTGGATTTATGTGGATCTCTAAGGATGAAGTCTCTTCTCCTTCTGGTTCTGTATGTTCACTGCCAATGCATATTAATGTTCAAAGATACAATTGCTTCCCTGTTTATGTGTTGCTTTCAGTCCTTCTAGGAGGACATCGTTACTTTTATGTAAAAGATTGTTTTACTTGTCTGGCCTGTAAGTTTTTCTTTCTTGTGTTATGTACAGCAAAATCTTTGCTGTGGACAGCTGTATCCAGGTACCCCTGGTTAGAAAAGAAAAAGTACCAAACTCTACTTTTGCCAGAGGATTGGTTCCCCCCTCAACTAGGCATCATGAAAATTCAGATGTGTACTTCCTCACATATAGCAAATATATATCATATATGTTAGTTTTCAGTACTATTTAAGTGTTATTCTCTGAAATCATTAACTTTTTAGAGTAGTTACCCTTTTGTGTATACTTTGTGCTTAATATAGTTTTGAAAGAAAGTGAGTTTCATAATGAGGTAACACAAGAAGGCTGTTTTAGAACTTACTCGGCAACTTCAGCACGTGTAGGTTTGAGATTGTCAAAAGTAAGAGCTTGTAATGATAAAAGGCAGATGAGCTGCAAGTGTTATACAGAAGGTGAAGTGAACAGGTAATTCAGGAAAGGCAAATGTAGGGGAAGATTGAGGATGCAAGTATTGGAGGAAGAAAAAAAAGTGTTTTAAGGGATTGCTGCCTGTACCAGGGCCCTTGCTGGTGCCTCTTTTGTCAACTCTTGCACAGCTTACCTGTAAACAAAACTTCTGGGTATTCGGGCACTTCTTAAATGTTCTCATACTCTCGCTGTGTCAGCTGTCTCATTGCAAACGCTGATCCAGGTGTGTTTTTACATGTTTACACTGAACTCTTCTTATGGAACTCAAGGAAATGTTGGGACAATTCTTACAAAATATGGTGAAAGGTCATAAATAAAGGAATTAGGGTAACAGAAGAATTGAGTAATTAGTTTGTGTTGATTTGATTAAAAAAAGGGGAGGTCTGTAATTAATGTCTGCAAACACAATAACAGAAAATATTTGGGTAATGGTGCATAATTTTTCCTGTGCAGTTCTTTCTAGTACAAATTGTACAGTCCTTGATGTGCTTCATTGAAAGGAAGCATTAATCACTTTTTTCCTCTGTTAAGCAATAACCTCATAATTCAATGATGTACATCTCTGTGTGTGGACTTTTTAGTGGATGAGGTCAGAAATTACAGAAGTGCTGTTAAATGGCACTAGCAGGTAATGGGATAACCTTTTACAAGGGAAGATGTGTGCCTTACTGTGAATTAATTTCTGTTCTTCCTGTGCTTAGGCTGAGAGTGAAGTAGCTTCTCTGAACAGACGCATCCAGCTGGTTGAGGAAGAGTTGGATCGGGCTCAGGAGCGCTTGGCTACTGCCCTGCAGAAGCTGGAGGAGGCCGAGAAGGCTGCAGATGAGAGCGAAAGGTGGGTGGGGCCACGCCTGAGTGGATTGTTACCCTTATGACAAAGATCGTAATTGCCAGGGTGTGGGTTAGGGAAATAAATTAAACCACTCCTAGGTCTCTGAACATGTGTAATCTGCTCTTCTTTTGCCTACATGGACTTTGGTTACAGCTTGTCTGTAGAAATGTCTTAAAATATCTGGACTTGGATTCTTTTTCAGTTGAGAAGGTGCGATTTAAGTGTGGTAGGTCTTTTGATGTATCATGTCACATCCTGGGAAAACTACTTGGCCCAGCCCAGACTTCTCTCATTGGGTGACAACTTCTTGTTGCTGTTGGGTGATTCTTGCTTTCATTGTGGGTAGAAAATCTCACGTGGAGAATAGGAAAGTGCTGGAAGAGGCTTTGGTTCTCCTGTTGGCAAGATTGGTACATAAAGGTGAGCGAAGGAAAGAGACTGATAATTCCCTCAGACCTCTAGAAGTCTGTAATGTAAGTTAGGCACTCAAGATTTGTGACTTTGGAAGATCTCTCTTCTTCCAGTTGTAATACTGTAACACAGTTGTAATATATCTGTGATGGTACCTTTTATTGTGAAAGAAACCCACACATTCTGCATGTGTATTTCTAGGTTACTAAGGATGCAGTCTGTTGAAAAGAAATGTGTCAGAGACTCAGTGTGTTTTGAAACATTTAAGATAATTATGGATCAGACGTGTGCAGCGCACCGTGTTTCTCGTTATGAAGGAGTTAAATTTTGCTTATGCAGAGCACAGAGAGCTTCTAGGGCTCTGACATGGCAAAACCCAGGGGAGTCTGGCCCATAAACATGGTTCTCGTCAGTGCTGCAAGGGTTGTAACATGCTGTTGATGAGTGTAAAAGCACAGATGTTTTCAGTCTTCTTATTAGGTCTTTAGAAGCAATACCCTTTATTTACCTTTCTATAAGATGAGTTTTTTCTCCAATTTTAAATGAAAAAGAATACTGCAGCTGAACTACAGTAAGAGTTAACCAATCACACTTTTTCTTCCTTACTAAGACATGTTTTGTTCCTTGAACTTCTGAAATGTGAGTGCACAGGACTGATCTGTGGTGTGAAGACTCAGCTGTCTGATGTGCTTCATTCACCTGAATACAACTGTCTGAAAGTCACATACCACAAGTAGTAGGGCTGGAGATAAACTGGCAAGCCCTGAACCTTGCGTTTCCTGTTTTTCACGTTTTTCAGAGGAATGAAGGTCATTGAGAATAGAGCCCAGAAGGATGAAGAGAAGATGGAAATCCAGGAGATCCAGCTTAAAGAGGCTAAGCACATTGCTGAAGAGGCTGACCGCAAGTATGAAGAGGTCAGTTCTTGAGTGCAGGTCATCTCTTTCTAAAGCCCATTAGGCTGTGCCTGTAATTTTGTTTTTCTCCTTTGCCTTTTAAGTTCAAAAGATCACAAACATGACTCTTCACAGCTGTGGAAGGAAAACTGGGCACCCAGATACTTCAGGGGACAAGGTGACAGGAGATCTCTGCTTAGATTTTTGCACTAAAATGTTTGAGAGTATTCCCTGAGCTCTTAGGTAGAAAAATATTTTTCAGTTGCCTTTTGGTGAATGAAAGGGAGGTCTTGAAAAATGTCAGATAACTAAGTCTCAAATGAATAGTGTAGATGTCACATAATCAAAATTCATGTGTTGACCAAAAAAAGAAGAGGTCTAGCCCCCAGCTTTGTAGGTTCTAGAAACAGGTGACGTGTGGTGCAGCAATATAATATCCCTGATTGTCCCTTGCCTGTCCTTGTAGGTGGCTCGTAAGCTGGTGATCATTGAGAGTGACCTGGAGCGCGCTGAGGAGCGTGCTGAACTATCAGAAAGGTAAGTGTGGAACTGCTCTGAAATGTATGTGAGGTGCTAGAAGAGAACTATAACTGCATGGAACGTTGGCAGCACACTGTGTGTTCAGCTCAAAGCTATGTTTGCTTATGTACTGTAATCGTTGAAATAAATGATCAGTGCCAAAGTAAATGTGTTCCTATGTGTGTGCGCGTGTGTTTTGTCACTGCATGCTGTACCTGCACACTGATTTTGTGAATGGCTTTTGTGCATTTCATGTGTTCACTAACAGCCAAGTCCGACAGCTGGAAGAACAGTTAAGAATAATGGATCAAACCTTGAAAGCATTAATGGCTGCAGAGGATAAGGTACTGATACTAATAAACAGTTTTTAGGTTTAACTGCAACCCAAGTCCTTCAGCTTCCATAGCCAGTTAGCTCACTCAGTAGTAACAAATAAGTCCTTGCTATGCTCTTTACTCTCTTTGCATCTTGCTTTGGTGGTTTTCTTTGGTCTCTTTTTTTTTTTGTTTATTTATTCATTTTTACCTTTAAAACTGATCTCCTGTGCAGCCAAAAGAAGCTGAACTGTCTCAAGTGTAAAAGCTCTAAATGTTTCTGTGTAAGCCAAGAGCTGTAGATAAATTTCTGTCTGGTCATCGTCTTAATGTGCACTTGAAATGGTATTCAGCATCACAAAGAGTTGCTTTCAGTCTGTGATGGATCAGCTGCTTTTGAGGCCGTTCTTTTGCCCTGTAATTGTTTTCATTTTTCTCTATCTTTTCCCCCTATTTTCTCCTGTTTCTTTTGCTTGACTGAATCTTCCATCCGCCCCTTTCCTGCCTTCCCTCCGAAATAACAGCAAATGTGCTGAGCTTGAAGAGGAGTTGAAAACTGTGACCAACAACCTGAAGTCGCTGGAGGCTCAGGCTGAGAAGGTAGGCTAGAGACTTATGTGAGAATGCGTCCCTTACGTTGCCATCTGGCCTGTGGGGTTTTCTTTGTACGCTGATGGCTTTGCAGCATTTCAGCAGGGCTGTTGTCGGTATAGGCTTTTGGATTTAATATTCAGTTCATATTTGGCCCTTATTGGAACATAGCATATCTTCTAGTTCCAAATAGGTCAGTATTATTTGGCCATGTGTTCTGTTGAGTACTCTGACAGGATTAAGTATTACTTACAGAATGTCCCTCAAAATGGCATTGTGTACTAACATTAAATTTCTCCAAAAGACATTCCTCATTAAAACTGTAGTACTAATTTCTTCTCGAAGTTCCCACCATATTGCACTGGAATGTAACTCGAGGGAAGTTTGACTCTTGTAATAAACCGTATTACCGCTGCCTTGCAAGTGGAATTAATTTAGTTTTACCTATAATAATGTCTTGTGTACAGATGATCTACTACAAGAGTTTCGAATGCGGGGGTTTTTTGGTATATTTAGAACACCCGTCTAATACCAGTGATCCTCTTTCTAATTACAGTACTCACAGAAAGAAGACAAGTATGAAGAGGAGATTAAAGTTCTGACTGACAAACTGAAGGAGGTAAAATTAGAGCTGTTCTTTGCAACGTATCTTCCAATGCATCTTTGATTCTTTTAGTATAAATACTACTTTGATGCTGTAAGGATCAACATAAGTTTTGGAAACAGTTTAATGTTAAATATCTCCCCTAGAAATTAGTTTATACTAGCCTTATTATTTGCCTCCTCTCATTGTACTTCTTTCTGCATTTGAATTATTTCTCGTCAATTCCTAAGCACTCTGTGTGTGTTTCCTAAAGTAGTCTGTGTTTGTCCTGACTTCAGGCTGAGACCCGTGCTGAGTTTGCTGAGAGGTCAGTAACCAAGCTGGAGAAGAGCATTGATGACCTAGAAGGTATGGGGGTTTGTTTTTCTACTTACTGTGGAAATATATATCTCTTATTCTTCTCTTGTGTGGGGGTTTTTGTTGGTTTTTCCAATACCCAGTTCTATTGGGCTGACTTGTCCCACTTATATAAATGGGTCTACCTAAAGAGTAAAGTAGACAAAATATTTTCCAAATGAAATGTATTGATAACTGAAATGCTTCAGGTGAACGGTGTTTTGCTCTTGCCTGTTTCTTTTTCTCTCATGTTCTCAAGACTCCTTTCATTTTTTTGCTTTATTCTCTTCTATTTGGAGGTACATAAATATATAGGGTAAATGAGCAGATGACAAGTGTTATTATCATCTTAGCAAAAAGCTCATTAAGAGTTGCATTATGTTTACAATAATTAGGAGTGTAGCAAGCTAACCTAATTTATTACTGTGATGAATGTGGGTCAGGGCAGGCATTTTGTGGCATAGACCAGTTGTTGGGTTTTGGTCAAGCTAATGGATTGTATACATAATCAGAAGGACAGCTTATATAACTTCAGATGCAAGGGCTGAGTTTTGTGAGGTTCTGATAAATCTATCAGAACTGCAGCAGAGTAGTAGAATGTGCTTTCTGCCTCTGGAGAAAATAATTCAGTCGGACTTTGTAATTAGAAGTTATATGGAGTTCACTATTTAGATGCATTACACTAAGTCTAGGATTTTAAGAAGCTTAATTGCGTGGTGTGGCAGGCTGGATTCTGCGTGAAGGTGATGAAATGCCTAAGTAGCTGCTGAAAATTTATGATCCCTGGCTCAGGAAGGAAGCAGAGAAGAAAGATAAGTGTTTAGAAGGAACAAAAATTGCTGTAAGGAGCTGAGTTTGACGTGACACAAACCAGAATGTTTTAAAAAAAAAAGTGGTAGAAAATGGTAACATCTTCCTTGAGCCCCATCTTTCCTCCCTAGCTCCTGTGTGCCTTCCTAATGTGCATTGAAACAAAAATCCAGGGCAGCAAAACATGGATTTTTGCTTCTTTTGTACTTTTTCTTTTCTTGGTTTTCTGTGTATCACAGGTTGCTCCACTGGCAGTGCAGTTAATGAACTTGTTGCATAGAACTGTTCACTCTCTTCTTGCTTTTATTCTTCTCTGACTTTGTCTCATTTTGTCTGTCACAACTCTTCTTTATGTGTGCTCTTCCCATTTCCTATGGCTTCTGGATGGTATCCTATGCCACCACCTTCACCTTCCCGTCCCATGACCCTGCTCCATTTCCTTGCACACTTCTGCCTTCCCTGCGGGAACATTAGATGAGCTCTATGCTCAGAAACTGAAGTACAAAGCCATCAGTGAGGAGCTGGACCACGCTCTCAATGATATGACTTCCATGTAAATGTCTTCCCAGCTTGTGCCCGCTCCTGCTTCCCTGCCCTCACTGATTGCGCGGTACCGGCCTTGTGAAATGATGCTCCCTGTGTAGTGGGAGATGCTTTCCTTTAGAGAGAATAGGTGTACAAAATACCATGAACAATTGCTTTACCCTGGCAAAGTGTGGGTGAGTGTTGTGCTGAGCCTGGTAAATACTCATGGTGATTTTGTAAGCTTGTGGTTACTCTTTCATTCTGTATCTGCAATCCTAGAGTCTTGTGGTCACCCTTTGCTTGTAGCTCTGTGTTTATCCTTCCAGTTCACCTCTGTTCAAACATCATCTACCAGGCCCATCATGTTCATTTTACCAAAGAAAATTGCCTTGGTACATGTTGCATTCAGAGTGTATTCCTTTGCCTGCTGTCTGTCACAGTTTTTGCTCTGGCAAAATTCCTACAAAAATGTCAGAGAAATTTAGTTTTAGCTATATTCTCTATTAATGATAGTAGAAAGTGTTTATCTAAATTTCCATGACTGCTCTGAAAATTTCAGCTGTTATCACTAAATTACAAGTGTGGAAATGGATTTAAAATAGCTTGTCATTTAAACCCATAAAGGCGACAATTGAATTGTAGGGTGCTTCTGGATAGCAGTACTAATTTCATTTGCATACATCAAAAATGTGGGAATACCGACTTTAGTCATAAGGAGAAAAATAAAGAGTGGCAGGAAAGCAGGAGAGTCAGCAGCTGTAAGGTGTGACTCATTCATGCAGCATTTGACACAAACTGGACTCTGAACAGAGGTGAGCTGTGCTGCCTCCACCTTCCGGTGTTCAAACCCTTCACCCGCATGAACACTGCAGCTGGCACGGGGGAGGGGAGGAGCTGTGGCTCTCAAGTGCTTAGGAGGTACAGTGTTTGGTCCCAGCATTCCGTTTTGGAAGCCCAAGCATGCTTTCAACAAGACGTAAGGTTTGCTTAGAGCTTGAAATGTATTTTGTGTGCACCCATATTTTAAATGGTTTTTTTCTTTGTGGTTTTTTTGTCCCCATGTCTGTTCATTACTTTCCTCCCTTTCTCTACCAACATTTTAGTAGAGGTCTACTGTTGCCTGCTTTGTATGCTTTAATTTTTTGTTTTTAAATTCCTTCCCAACATATGGTTTTGCTCAGTGGCTTATCAAGCAAATGGATTTCTTTTTTCCTCCTCTGTATACAGAGATTACAATATTTCTTCAATTTGGGATATTTCTAAGTGGAAAACAGACTTTAAATTGTACTCTACTGGTACATGAGGACATGACTGTAACATTCCAGTCCCAGCATGGTGTGCTATTTCTCTAGTATAGTCATCTCAGCATGCTGGGCTCTGCTGTGCCATTGCTGCTTTTTTGGAAGTCTTTACTGCACCTTTTTTCATTTTCTACCTTATCTCACTTTTTCTTTTCGTGCAGATAATTTTCTTTGCTTCACTTCTCCAAAGACATCTTCATCGGGTTGGATAAAACATCTTTCCAAGCTTTGGATGTTTCATGGGTTCATTGTCCTGTCTTCTAGCTTAGTTGACACTTCCTCTATCACCTGTCTCAGAACATGCTCTGTTTGTGCTCTGCTGTACAGAAACTACATTTCTCAATGTAAAATAAATATCCCAGCTGTATCCCTTTTGCTATTCCTTTGCCTTTTATTTATTGAAATAACTATTGAAGTTATTAATAAAATTTGCGCTTTTTTGCCATTAGGGATTTCATTTTTTGGTGTTTTCATTTTTTATCTGAAAACACTTTTGCCTGAATGTTGACAATGCCAAGCCAGCAAGTGCAGTATGTGGGATGGTGTGAAAACTGACCAATTATTATCTTAGTTTTTCTAAAACTCTGCTGCAGATAAAATGACAAATGAATGTAATAGGAATTTTTCCAGTTGTTATTGTTAGGACAAAATTTGCAAGGACACTACTTCCTTGGGGTCACTTGGTCGTGGGAGCATGGCTGAGAGAGCAGTTACATCCTTGATATAACAAGATTTTTCACTTTAAAGCCTGAAATATTTTCCTAGCTTGATGCCAAAGACATCTTATCTTTATTTAAATGTGTTTGTTCTTTAACTTATATATTCGAGACAGATTTAAAGAGGCAGGATCAAAAACTTCAAATTCTTTTTTTCACCCAAAAATAATTCTTGAAATGTCTTGCATAAAAGTTTTCCCATTTTTACACCTCAGTTATTCAGCAAAGATGCTGCTTGCTAACATTTCGGGGTTTTTATGATGTATTTTTCTTGAGTGGCATGGTAGGATTGGAAGTTCATCGGGGAGGTTTCGGTAGCTTTCCACTTGTGCTTAGTTCAGACTTGTGAGCTTGAATTGCAGACTCATGAGAAATGTTTCAAAACTGGAGTAGGAAAATTCTCCTGATTATACTATTAATGAAATGATTCTGTTGCAAAGTGGAACATCGTGGATTTCAGGTTTCAGCTGATCTGTCAGTGTCTAATTAAGGATGAAACATTAAATACTGACATCTTGTGCTTTTTTGTATTGTTATTTGAAACTAGGGAGTTGATTGCCTTATTTTAACTTTATTTACATCACAGTGAAAGAAGTTATTTTCCAGTTCACATTAAAGTGAAAACTGGATTGATTTCTGGTGATGCTGTCACTCTATATGTTGCTAAGGTTCCTGAGTCATCAAAGCTAAATAAACTCATTATACCATAGCTGAATTGTAGATTTTAACTTCTAGAATAATGTAAATGTCTCTTTCTTGTTCAGCTTCAAGATTATTCAGCAGTGCAGTCTAAACTGGATTTTCTCCCCTCCTTAAAACTTGTTTTCCAAATAAGGCTTGCAAATGGATGCATTCCCTTCCTGGCCTGCCATCCTTGGATAACTTTGGCATATCCCAGTTTTCTAGCCTATGACACATCCTAATGTTGCTGGCTGTGGGGAGAAGCCCAAATACAGGATATGTATCAGCAATCACAGATAGTTCAAGTAATAAAGTTCAGTAACTTACTACTCCTCAGCTGACAAACAGTAAATGGCTGTGTGTGAAGGGTAATCAAACAGAATGGGATATATGAAAGTTACCCAAATATAATGGGATGAGCATTTTTGAAGTGACTGAGGCTAACATGGTTAACGTCACAAATGCAAGAGTTAGGGGGAATGTGGTCAACTGTCACTTGTCAGCTGAGCCAGAGTAAAATATGCTACAGCAACTCCAACTTCTTAATCTATTGTGTTTTGGTTCATCGTTTTAGCAGTGGTTTTTGTCCACTCAATTCCTTGCAAGACTGGTGTTTCTTAACAAAAGTAAACAAAAAAGCAAAATCCATTGTAGGAACCTGACAATTTTTAAGGTAGTGATTTTAAACATCAGTATTAAAATTTTGCCTTTTGTGTCAATCATACATGAGCAGCTCTGCACTGGAGGATGACAGGTTGCTGGGCGTAGTACTGGAAATGGGCAGTGCAATGCAGATCCCCAGGTAGCTGCATGCAGAATTCCTGGCTGGTCTTGCTGCACTGGTCTTCACTCCGGGGAGCTGTTGTGGTTCCCCACTGCAGTTTGGTTCAGCACTCTTGTCACCCTGGTTGTGCTGTTCTACCTCCCATGTCTGGCTGTTTCTGTGCCTGAGGCTTCTTGCCGGGAGTGCAGGGCTGGCTCTGGGCTCCGCTGAGCGGAGGCTGAGCTTTGCTGGCTCTGCACAGAGCCAGAACTCCCTGCTCGGCTGCTGGGGCTCCTGCAGTGCCAGGATCTGCCTCTGGAGCAGATGGATGTGCGGCCCGTGCAGAATCAAGGGCTCACTGTACACTTGGGAAGTGCTTTCCCTGCTTTACTGGGGTGTTTAGTTGTTTTGAAAGTTGAGAAATACTGTAAATCTCTGCCTCAATCAGAGAGGAGATTTCTGTGATGATGGTAAGTGTAAGTCCACATGATTCATTTTTGAATAACAGCTATATACACTTTGCCAGACAAAGTGAAATTTTAGTTACTCTAAGGTTTTGATGGTTTTTTCCACAAATATGTGACAATATCATGATGAGAGGGACAAGATCCATTTGTTACTGGTGCAGGATCAGAGCTGTGAAACGTGCCCTGGCTTTACTGAGCTGGCTGTGGGAATTTGGGCTGGGGAGGAAGCTGGGAGGAGTTGCTCACGACACAAGCATGTCCTGCAGACCAACTCACTGCACAGCTTTGCCTTTGCTGTGTCCAGTGCCTGCAGGGGACGAGGATTCCTGTGGAAGCTGTTAGGCAGCTTGTGGAAAAGAATCAGAAACAGTCATTTCCTGTAGGGGAATAATCTGGGATCAAGAGGTCAGGAGTGTAGTTAGGCTATTGAGAAGAACATGGACAATTTGAGAACACAAGATAGTCAAAAGCCATTGTGGAACATTTCTTTCACTCTGCAGAACAACTCTCATTAAATGTGCTGTCACAACATGGCTGTGGCTGTTCTGTTTCAATATGAATTGTCCTCTCTGTTTGCTGTTTTTGAGCAAAGTGTTCATCCTTCGTTTTGATTTTCACCAAATGTGAGTCTTTTTTCTTACGAAGTAAAACTTGGAAATTAAAAGGTATCAAAATGTGTTGATTCCAGTAACACAAGTATATTTTCCTACCAAAAATAACATTTCAACCCATCAGATTTACTAAGTGAGGAGTATGGGCTGAGTCAGACCTGGTGGTAGTTGCCTACTAGCGTCTCTCCTGCTGTTACTTGTGCTGGCTGTGGTGCAATTGCTTTCTTTCTACTGGCAGATGAGGTTTCACCACACCTTAAATAGTTTGCAAAGAAAAATGGCACTCATAAAACAAATCTTTCACACGCTGTATAGAAGACTAAAGCAGGACTTGGTACTTCTAGGCATATAGCTGCAGTTCTTCCATTTCTGTTCCAGTTTGTGTCTCACAGCTGTTTCCCACAGCAGGATTCTTAGCCAGTTCTTCATATGGTCCAATAGCTGTTCCTTGGAGTAGCTATTTAATTACTAGAGTTCTAGAAACAGAGGTAAAATGTTTCTCTGTATGTTACTGAACTGTCTGTCATGTGACCAGTTTCTTTATTAACTCTTATTTAACTGTTTTCTCTGTCTAATCTGTCTTCATTCTGCCTCTTTTTTCCCTTCTAACGTGCTTGCTGCCTGTACAGACCAACTCTACCAGCAACTTGAGCAAAACAGTCGCCTAACTAATGAACTAAAGCTGGCATTGAATGAGGATTAAACTTTAGTGTGACTATATTGTTAACTTGTTTCAAAACACCTTCTTTCAAATTTCCTTTAAGAATGAATCAGTAAATGTAGAAATAAGCAAGAAACGTAGAAATTTCTTTTTTTTTCTTTTTTTTTTTTTTGGAGCTGTTGATTCTGTGGTAAATTAATGAAAGAAATTCTCAGTTTCTCTTGGGAAAATATGGAAATGCTTCGTCTGGATGAAGCATTATGTGTCTTTTCATTATGTGTCTGCACACCCATTTTGGGGGAGCACTAAGCTCTTCGGCTGTGCAGTAGCTTCTTTCCACATAGGCAAAGAGCTACAGCATTTCACTAACAGTATCCAAAAAGCAACAGCTTGCCTTGCAAAAAGGCACTCAGTTTATCTGACAGCATGAATTGGCCCTAAGATTTTTACCACAATGGGAGAAAAATATTCACCATATTCATATGTCTGTATTTCAAAACCAACTTAAAGGATACTTACAGCTGTTTTGTCTGGAGACTTTGATGTGATAATTTTGCCTTACTATGAATTGGGCTTTTATTTGATACTCAAAAAAAAAAAAAAAAGAATGGGAGCTCCATCTGACAATACCTGATCAGTTTAAAGGTATGCTTGCGTAGTATGAAGTTACTATTACTGAATCCTGGTAGGATGCACCACCAGAACATTATGCTCATTTATTGTATCAAATGTGTGTGTTAAATGATTGTCCTATAAAAGTGTGCATGCAACATAAAGCTACTAACTTTGAGTCTATTTATTTTCTAGAAGAAATAAATTTCTTAAAGGTCACTTCACTGAAAACTATAATGGTTTTATTTTTTTTGTTCTTTGTGTTTCTGAATTCTATGAAACTCTTAATGTGTATCTGCAAAGAACTTATTTTCTTTATTGCCTACTTTAAAAAAAAAAAAAAGCCACTTACTGTCTCACATTCCTATAAGCAAAGAGTTTCCAGAACATTGTGTCTCTGTTGGCAGTGCATTTTCTTAACAAATGCAGCTGTAAACAGTTCTAAACTTGCATTACTTGCTGTTTGTTTTATTAATTTGGAGTTTGCTCTAGTTGTGTTATCTGGGAGCATTGGTATTTATGAGCATGCACATTTCTTAACTTTCTAAACCCTCTGAGAGAAATGATGATTGCATGCCTTCATGTTCTGAGAATCAGTACCTCCAAAGAACTGCTATTCATGTTTTAATTTTCTAATCCCACAACAGAGAAAGTGGCGCATGCCAAAGAAGAAAACCTTAGTATGCATCAGATGCTGGATCAAACTTTACTGGAGTTAAACAACATGTGAAAACCTTCTTAGCAGCAACCACACTATTTGTTTTATTATTTTTACACCTGCTTGCCGTGAAGCCCCATAAACATGTCTTTATTTTAGTTTCACCACAGTCACAAGAACATCTGCTAAATTATGAAGCAGGGGTCAGGGAAACACCAAAATGGGCAAGCCATATGCGGGTTAAGCTACATTACATTATGGTTTAAACGTGCCATTTCCCAACAAAAATGTTACCTACACTTTGTAGAGAGTTCAGCAATTCGGTCTGCTTAGTCTTTGAAGAATCCTGGCTGTGGCAGAAAGTGTCCCACCTTAAGTGCCAACTACAGTTTTTACACAAGAAGAATGATTCATGTTCAAGAGAGATCAGGTGGAAATGGTGCTATTTTGAACAAAAGCTTTTACTTGAAGTCTTTTGTTCAGGAGTCAGGAGTTGTCCAGCACAGTAATTTATTTTTATCAGAATTTTACTGATCTGTGAGAATTCGGACTTTCTGTGCCTTCTAATTCAGTAAAACAAAGGTATGTATGCAATGGAGACAAGTGAAGGCTTCTGAAGGTTTTAAATTGTATTCTTGCAACTCAATACAGAAGTGTAGGTCAGCATTTCACCTTGAGTATTCATTCAATTGTATTTTTCATGTTGAAATGAAAGATTCAATAAATTTAGGACAAAACATTAATTTGGAAGAGATTGTTTTAAAATGTATTTTATTTGTGGGGATTTGGGGTAGGGGAGGAATTTTTAAACCGATATTCGCCTCACTTTTTTCACACTTTGAGCAGTCTTAAAAGTATACCTGTATGTAAACATTGTATAATGATATGAAATAAAATGCACATTTTAGGACATTTTTTAAATTTTGTTCTCCTGTGGTTTGTTTTTCATCACATCAGTTTCCTGTGCATCCGTGTGTCAACTCTGCACGTGTGCAGTGTCTCTCATTGTGATTCACTGCTAGCACACTGGCTCTCAGTCTTCTCTGTGTTGTTGGCCAATGTATAGAAGTGCAGTGGTTTGGACAGATGTTGATCTGTAGCTGCTCAGAGGGGCCCTTGGAGGGCCATGTTGCAGGAGCCTGTCCCTGTCTTGGGACATCCCCACTTGGCTGCATGCCCAGGTGATGCAGAATGCAATTATCCCCTAGCAGATGAGAGAGCTTTCCAGAACTGCTCATCATTGACCAAAATGTTTTTGGTAAGACCATTGCAGAACTCCCACAGACCTCTTTGGGAAATGAGTCCTGAAGGCCATGCTCTTGGAAGCACTACTATCTATTTGTATCTTACCTGGTAATATGTGTTGATTTACTTCAATAGTGATAAACCTTCTAAAATCATGTGTCAAGTTCATAAGAGATACTTCCTCTCAACTTTTCACTTCTGGTTGCTAGTTTCTACATATGTAGGTGTCTTTATTTGAATTGTGAGGTCTGTCGATGAACAACTTCAGGACTTAAAAAATAATTTTTATTCCTTCTTTTTCTGTAGTACATTGCTGAAAGCTGGTGCTGTCCATCCCTCTAGCAGCAAGGAGCTTGGTAGGAGACAGGTATAGATAACCTTCCAGATCACCAAAGAAGTTTCCATTAGTGGACCCTTAGCAAGCAACTGAAAACAGGTGACTTTATCAGCCGTAAGCTGGTGAAAGGGTAAAGTAATACATAATAATTTCAGGCTAAGTGGGAGTCAGAGAGGGAAGATGTACTGGTATGAGTCTGGCTTTTTTTGATTGTGTTTTAAAGGGAGGGACTTGGTAACATCACAAGCTTTTGTGTGATTTATTGGCCAAGACTTCCTAATGCTGCCAAGACATCCTAAATGGAAAGGATGAAATCCCTGGCTTCATGTTTATCTTGTAAGTGTTTTTGGGGAGCAAAATACATGTTACAAGGCTCCTGCAAGGCCTTAGCTTGTACTAGAGGCTGACAGATAAAGCTCCAACCATGTTGTGCACAGGTAAGTTACTCTAATCTCTTGCTCCTTCCTTGCTTAGCACAAGGATGGTGTGTCAGGTAGCTGAGCTCCAAGAGTTCGAGTTCCCATGCATGTGTGGCTTCCACTGGTGCTGCTGGAGTCGGGAGGGCTTCCCATAAGGAAGTGCTGTGCTGGGAATTGTTTGTAGAGTAGGGCCCAAGGCCACCCAGGGAGTCAGAGGCTGTGCAGGAGGAGAACAGAGGAGCTCTTGGCACTGGGCCACGAGTCTTACACAGCTGAGTGTGCTGCCAGCTCCACTGGATTGCTGTTATGGTCCCGCAGTATGTGCTTGAGTCCTGAACAATGTGTCTGAGTGAGGTCAGACCCTTTGTTTGCTGCTTAAAATTGCTTTTCAGGAGACCACAAACTGCTTTGTGGTTTGGGGAATCTGAGTTCAACTCTCACTGTGTCTAAGGGCAAGAGCAGGCTGTGGTTTTCATGTCTCTTAGTGATATCATGTCACCATTAATAGGGCAAGCACGTGCAAGCAAGGAGATAAGAATTAATCTGAAAAAAATCTGTTTGCAGAGTAGACTTCCCCAAAGTGCACTGTTGGAGATGAATCCATGAAGCTTCATGTTAGGTTAATAAAAGCTTTCCAGTTTCAGGGAGAGCTGAATTGGAACAGTGAACGTGATGATGAGGAATCACACCAAGTGGCTTTTTTGCTGACTAGCAACAGACACAAGAATACACATAAGGATGTATTAGCTGGAGCAGGAAAATTGTTTCTGCCATATCTCATAAGCCACTACCCCTCATGGGTTCTTTGCATGCAGTGTCTAATCAGACAAAACTTAGTGAAGCTACAAAGCATTGGCTTGTAAAAATAAGTAAGTTGAGCCTTGTTTTAACTTCATTCCAGCAAATCTGCAGATACTTTGCTATGTTAACTAAAAATTTGTTAAATCACAGAATCCTGCATCCTTCAGCATTCCTCAAAATGTGTGTCCTGGTTTGGAGAGTTACTCACCCTTTTTTTTCAATGCAAAACCATGTTTGGCAGTTTGAAATACATCCTAATTGTGTAGCCATGCTCTGTAATTGTCTGGGTTGGTTTTTGAGCTGACCTCTCTGGATGAAATGAGTAGTTTGGAGAGCATCAGAACTGGCAAAACCTGCCTTCTTGCAGATTCCTGCCTCATAGTTGGCTGTAAACCTGGAATGAATTATTTTCCAGATATGGAGACATTTGTGTTGTCTTCTGCTCCCCTTGGGATTTCTCTGATACCAAATAATACACAAGGCATGCAGCAGGATGTGCTTTCCTTCCATCAGAACCCTCAGATGCATGTTCTGTCTATCTTAATGGTTCCTTACGTTCACAAAACTTGAAGAAATGTCACTTATCTTTCAGAGTTCTGTGTGGTCAATCAGTTCAATCAAGAGTGATTAAATGGGGTGAGAGAGAAGAAAGAAAAGAAAAGGAACTTAGTTTAAGAAATATGGCTAAAGCAGTAGGCTGCACCTATAGAGCACTGCTTCTCAGCTCTAGCACCTGAGTGAGAAATCTGGATCTGTAAGGTATTATGTGTATTAAATGCTACTCAAAATCTGTGTTGGCAAACTTAACTATACTGTTAGTATCATAGGAATATCTGTCACACTGGGCTGTCTGCAACTGCTGCAATGTTCGTTAGTGGCAGCAAAAGAAGAAAGTAATTAGACAGCTAAATTTTAAATTTGGGGGAGGAAATACTTTTTAAGTGTCTCAGCACATAGAAAAATAGAGTACTTTTTTCCTCAGGTGGGCTTCTTTTAATAATAAAACAGGAACATCAGTGAAAGATTAAGTGGGAATTGCTGAAAAAAGGTCAAAGCAGAGGAAACAAGGATAATGCTTTTTATCTTTATGGAGGGTTTTTTGAAAATGTGCACAGGTATAGCTCTTTTAATAGAGGGAAGCTGTGTAACTTACTGTCTTCAGTGTGTGTTGTGTTCTTTCTAAGGTATAGAGAATCTGTACAAGTTTGCATAATCTTCTTGGCTTCGTTTGCAAACCCATCTAGTTTTCTGTAAGTCAGAGCTTTGCCAATTCATAAGCTGCTGCTGAGAATTGCATAAATGCAGGATACCTCTCAATGCCATCTAGATAATCCAGATTAAAAGAATGGGAAACAGAAGCAGATAGAAGTCTTACAGAGACATAAAACCCCTATCCGTTTGTTGTTTTCTGACTCATAATGCACCAAAATAAAAGGACATTACATAGTATTTTAGATTTGAGTATTGTGGACCTTAAGGACACCACAGCACTGGCTTCTTCCTGTCTCTTTGCTGGTTTGAGGAATAGCTGGATAAAGATTAAACAGCATCTTTTTCATTAAAAAACCAGAGCAAACACACACAAAGAACCCAAGTCTGCAGACCCAGCTGCAACTGCCAGTACCACACATCATAACACACTGACAAGCAAGGTTGTGAGAACATTCCTCTATTCTTCACAGCAAGAATACATGGATCATGGGTATAAAGGGTTATAAATGTCTGAGGCCATAATCCAGCAAAGTACTTTGAATGCCTTCTATTCCAGGGCCTGACCATGATCTGCTTCTTGGGATTGTTCCTTTCTTTGATGTAGTTTTCATTCTTTGTCCTGACACACAAAGAGAAATGTTGAGGAACAATCCATGTAGTCTGTCTCAAGGCAAAGCTGAGACAGCAGCTGTGGTAAACAGTGTTTCCTTGGCTTAAACCTGCAAAGTGCTACAGCCAGTGATAGCTGGCCATGCCATTGAGGAAAAGGATGGAGGTCTGGTGTTTCTACAGTACAATTTGTGAAAGAGTAATCAGGATGGTGCAACTGCAAAGCTCTGATAAGTTGTTTTAACTTGAGACACACTGGTATTGATATTAACCTGGAGGTCTGTGTGAGTTTCCAGTTTAAAAATGGAGCATTTCTTTGGAGGCCCAACTGATAGTTTGTTATGTTTTTCTTGACAAGAATATTAGTTGGAGAAATAGCCTGGGAAAATGCCTCAAAATCTTTCCTGGATTATGTTTTTTTGCAATCAGCAAGGATGAGCCTGCCAGACTTCTTTCTACTTAATCTGGATTGCTGTGCTACTTCCTTATTTTTTATTGTACACATGTACACTGTGAAATAGGATAAAAGGGTGATGTAATCTGTGCAGGCTGTCCAGAAAAAAAAAAAACAAAACCTGGAAGATTAATTAGGTGAGAAAGTGGGAAGGGAAACAAAAAGATAGAATTGCACTTGGGGGCTAAAGGCCAGTCAGGAGGGTATAGAGAGCATGGAGGTGATCTACAGAGGGATGAATCCTCCCCTCTAAATGCTGCTGTGTTGTTATGCCTTGTCCTGCTCCTACAGCCTCCACTTGTCTGTGCAGCCACCACATTCCTTTGCCACAGGGGAAGATGTTTGGCAAGGTCTAGGTAACAGGAAATTCTTTGTCACCCTCGTCTGCGTTTAAAGTATGCAGGAACTTTTTCTGTAAAAATCCTTTCAGTGGTTCTTGCCACACTGGCAGAATCTGGGTTAAATTTCTTTATGCTAGGACTTTATTATCAATTATCTTAACCAGGAAATTACGACACTTCAGAAAATAAAAAATGCAAACCCACCATTTTTTGCTGCTTTTCAGCAGATAGCAAACATGTAGCACATGTGTGTGCTTTTATTACGTTCACATGCTGCCATGTGTGAGTGCAAGGCATTTCCAGGAAATTAACAGCTGCTGGGAAGGATTGTGGATACAAGAGACAGCCCAACTTACAACCCAAACTGGTCGTTAGTCCATGGGAGGTGCTCAGTGCTGAGACTTACTGTCATAAATTGGAATGAAAAGCACACGGGCTTACGTGTCTGTGTGCAGGAAATACAGACATTACTGCCATTTTGTGCAATTAAGGTATTGGCTCCTCCCTCTGCTTCTCCATCAGTGTATGAGCTGCCAGCATTAGGAACACTACAGCTGGCAAGAGGACTGTTAGGAAGGGTTTACTCTGGATCCATTATATTTGTGAATCACAAGCTATTAACAGTTTGGATTTAATTAAAGAAAAATTATAAAATCCAAGTTTAAATTGAGTGCAGATTGCGTAGGGATTTATGCCATTTCAGCTGAGTTGTTTTAAAGATCATTTTACCAAACCACCCAGGTGCATACACAGCTTTGGCCATACACACATATGGAGTACATACAGCTAAGGCCTGCCTGTTTGACTAAGCCTTAGTCAAACAAACAGTTCCATTAGAGCAAAGTCTCAGTGTTGCAGAATTGGGCTTTAATAGCCATTGCACAATGAAAAGTTCTCTCTTGTGTCAAAGCTGCTGGGTCTTTAGCTGCTGTGACATTTGGTATGTAGGTTTAAAAACCAAACAGCTGCCCACAATGAGCATTGCAATGTTGTATTTCAATTTCTAAAGAAAAGGCTGATGTTCAGAGGTGCTGAGCAGTTCTTTTTGATCTGAGTAGGACACCTGCATGCTGTATTTAAAGTGTGAGATGGCAGAAATCCCTTTTTAAACTACTTAAAACCCAGAAAGCCCTGAAATCTGTTTTCCCAGTTTCTCTTTTGCCCATGTCTGTTTTGCCTGTGAATCAATAATGAAGACATTACTCTCTAACATCATACGTGTCACTATCAGTTACAGATGTATTTCTCAGACAGCACAGGGATTTAGCTTTGCTTCTATTTTATTTTCCTGGTTGAGAATTTACAAGAACACAACAGTCCACATGAAAAAATGCTTTTTACTCACACCTGTTGTTTAAATTAGCCAGGCACTAAGTCGAGTAGGAACTTGTTAGCTTTCATTACAGCACTTGGAAGAAATGTCGTCATCTTCTAAGTAGAGCACAGCCTCCCCTCCAGCACCAGCACACCCTGAGCTTGATTCTCCTCTGATGGATGGGTCCTTATCTTGCTTACCTTCGCACTGCCGATTGCTTTTATTGGTGGTGAAAGGATGAAAAGAACCCAAGCTGAGTGGCAGACATTGAGATGAGTGTGCAGGTAGTAAAACTGTCCTACTGAGTAATGTTAATCACACTGAGGCGCACCTGTAAGGTAAGTGTGTGATGTACATTGCTATACACCAGAAAGTACAAGTAGCATCTGAAACAAGGAAATGATCCTGGTTTTGTTCAAGGTAAAAGAAATCAATGATAGTATTTCCAATTCAAGCAGTTGGTGAGTTATTCCAAGTCACAAAAGAGATGAACTGTCTCACACTTAGTGCTTACTGGAGAAGTCACTCATCCCAGGCAGTTGTCTTCCCTCAGCAGCAGTTTTAAAAATTTTCTTAGTTGTTTCCCATAGCCCTGTTTGCAAATGTACAAAACAAATACCTACTTTAGTTTTTGCAAATATCCTATTGCAGTATAAATCTGTGCAAATGTCATTAACTTGATTTATCCTGTATGGACAGGGAATAAAGTGAAATTCCTGCTTACTGATTTGTGTAGCATATAATAATTGTATACTTGGACATCTTTAGAGAGGCTCTTTTGAAATATGTCTGAGTTTGGGAAGAAAAATACGAAGAAAAGGAATGGAGTTTCTGGACTCACTCCAATAAGAATATGCAAACCCAGTGCCAAATGCCTCCACCCAAATACCCAAGACGTTACTAATTTGATAAGAGTCCTTTTCCTGTTTTTTACTAGCCTGTGCAGTTTCTCAAGCTATCTGTATTCTGTTCCCACGAAGAGCAATTTTAGTGGCACAGAACATGTCTGCAAAGCGAAATGAAGGTGTAGTTGCAGCACAGGTAGGTGAAAGCACATGGGAATGGATGGTCAGAGCAGTAAATGTGTGGAAAGTGGGCTGGCAACCAGCCTGCATGTATAACTGGGTGAGTATTTGGCATAAACTGCAGAGAAGCCTTTTGCTTATGGCAGTAGATATCAGTAAAAATATATGCTGGGGCTTCAAATAGTGTTGAAGGGCTTGGAAAAATTGCTAGACTGGGTACTGAGCAGGATCTAGAGTCTTCTCTCTAGAAGAACGTGTAAGTACAGTAAATGCAAATCAGGACTGTATTCTTCACACAGGGTATGCCTGAAGATTCACACAGAAAATCTGGAACCACGTTTTCCCTCCCACTGCTGTATCTGTCCAAGCAAATGTGCCTGTTGTCTTTCTTCCTGACTCGCAGACACCTGCTGTGGAGGTGGCACTTGGTGCTGGCACTTCAGGATGGCTGAATGCAGTTGCCTGGCCCGCTTCTCTCACCAGTAAGTCAGTGTCAGGCTGTCAGAGTCCTCACAGCCACATCTTTGGCTCACAGGCTCTGGGACATGTTCATTTCATTAAGCTTTGTATTTTGGGGAGCAGAGGTGGAAACAGAGGTAGTTATCACCCAGTTGTGAGGAGCTCTTCCTAGAGCAAGCCAGAAAGCTTTCCCAAGTGCCTGCACACGTAGTTCTATCTTTGGGCATCTGTGCCTCACAATACCTTGTGGTTAATATGTTTCATCTTGCAGGTGTTTTAC
Organism: Ifrita kowaldi; assembly: GCA_013398055.1. NCBI lineage: Eukaryota > Metazoa > Chordata > Aves > Passeriformes > Cinclosomatidae > Ifrita > Ifrita kowaldi. Next base: position 24,328 of record VZRS01001378.1, read on the forward strand.
ACCTTCCATGGTTTGTTAATTCATTTTGCAACAACATAGTTGAGTCTCAAAAGATACACATGGAAGATTAAAACTCACTGATGCTGTGTGGTGCCTCTGACCCTGTGAGCAGTGGTGATGCACACCGTCATTTTCCATGGTGTCTTGTACCTCTGCCCAGTAAGTGAGAGAAAAGCTGGAGAGGGTAAAAAGGTTACACACAGCAACTGAGTTCTAATGATAAATATGAAGACATTCTCAGGCACAAAATTGTTCAGTCCTCTCTGTGCTGTTTTCTACCAGAAGAGATTGTTACCTGGAGAATAACTTCAGGAAAAACAGAAGAAAACTCTGCATGTTTTCTTTTCTTTGGAGGGAGAGTGTGTGAGTGGTGGTTTTCTCTTTTTTACACTGATGTATTTCACAAATGTTCCTTCACTACATACTTTCAGTTGGTGAAAATTATTTTTCCTCTGAGTCCCAAAAAGTTTCAAGTAGACCCTGAATTGAAACTATGAGGAAATCACCACTGCAAAACTGGAATTTTAAAACTAATGTTTTTGCAAAGAAGAAAAATAAATGTGTGTGCCCTTTGGCTGATCCGTAACCACAGCATGGTCTTTTCAGCATTCCTTTTCTTAACATGCAAAATATTTTCCAAACTCCCATCCTGTTTTTTTAGGAACTGTGTGGGACTGCATGCAACTTCTGAAACTAAGGCAGTAATGATGTGGCACTATAAAACTTTCATACTCTATTTTATTGAAAGTATATAATGGCCAGGTGACACATCCTGAGTACACAGGAAAATGGAGTAAATTAAGCAGAGCTGATGATAAACATGTTGATCTCACTGTCTGAAGACCCACTGCTTTTAATCCTACTCTTTCTCTTGGTCCAGACATCTTACACACTTAAAGATTTGTTCCTGACTAATGTTTCTCAGCTGAACTGTTGGGGAACTTAAACTCAAGCTGTGAGTGTGCCCTTATTTCTGTACCTTTAGGGGAAACGTGCCTGGTTTTATGGCTGGGTCTGACTGTCCTAGCATAGAATGTTAGTGGTGCACTTCGGTAGGGCAGCACTGTTACTGCAGTGGTACATACACTGAGATCAGCAGCTCTTACCTTACTTGTTAAATAATAATACACTGAGAACTGCTGTACTGACCAAGACCAAGCCAAAAAAAAGTATGTGGCTGAGGAGAATGTAACAACTGAGTTCAGTAATTCTGTGACAACCAAGAAAGCTTCCACGGCAGTGGAACCTCTCCTTTTGCTAGCAACTGGTTAAACAGGTGAGGGTTTTTACTGCCATCTACTGTACAAATGCTTCAAGCCAGAGCGAAATAAAAATTCTGGCTCTTGGCTCTCAAATGAAATTGCTTCTGAAAAGCAAGAGAAAGCAGAGCTTTATTCCTCTCTACATCTAATACTCCCTTTATTTATCTTCTTTTCAAATTCAGAAAGAATTTGGGTCTTTTATATCCTTCCTGTGCTGAGAGTAGGAACATCAGGTTTGATCAAGGGAATCGTTATCCCTTCAATCTCTGCATTTTCCACCAACATAAATTTTCCACATATCTATATATACATAGATAATATTTTAATTGCTGTTTTCCTATTTTTCTTCATTTTATCTAGTACAAATATAAATTAGAGTCCTTTTTGACAACTTTAGCTCTTGTCTGTTAATTATATTCCATTAGATTCAACATTTTTAGATCCAAAAATCTTTACAAAAGTTAGTCTTTAATTATTGGAATCCAGTTGGGATAATGGGAATCCATTGGATTAACGGACCATTTCGTTGTTCCACAATAAATCCAAAAAAGAAAACAAAGGAGCTTCTTTATGCTACTACTTTCTTCATTTTTAAAAGCCCTTTCCTACACATTCAACCTACAAGCTTCAGTCCAGGTATTTAATAATATGAAAGAGCAGAGATGGGCTCATGATTTCAGGTCTGACCAGCCCTTTATCAGGGCAATACTAATACTAATCACTTGCTTTCTTTCTTTCAAACCTTACATGTTGTTTGTTAAAAACATTACCCATTTTTTTCAACGGGAGGGTTACATTTAGGGGCACGTCCCTGGAGAGTTTGTCAGTGAACTTGAAAAGCAAAGGAGATCATCATAGCAAAAAATAACGTGATCAAAGTCCAGACCTACAAGCAGGAACAGCCATAATAACATCTATTAAACATTGCTGAGACATCAGAATCCACAAAAGCATTTGCAGAAATGGAGAACTGATGGAAGTGATGAAGTTGTTTTCAAAATTCCTGATTTTTTTTTTTTTTTTACCCCAAGAGTTATGTTTTAGGAAATGTTGATGAAGCCTCACAATTTTCAAATGCCTGATGTTTCCACAAACTGGTGACCATCAGCAGCAGAGTGAGCATATTGCACCTTTTGCTGGTGGGCTACACCACTGCAGAAGAGCACAAAAGCTGCTGCCCACCTTCCCGTGGTTCCCCGGCTCACATCGTGCCAGTGTTATGAAAAAGCCAGTGAATGCTGTAGCATACAACTGAAGAGCAAAGTAACTGGGAAGATACATCAGCACTCTGTTGGAAGATCTTGTATTATTGAGCACTTGGTGTTTGCCTTAAAGGCTCTAAAACCTTAAGGGATTCTTGATGGTGAGACTCCAGAGCTGGGCCCGAGTGGAGGTGAGTGAGCACAGCCCTGACCCATTGTGTCACACCATTCTTTAGCATCCGAATAAGGCATATCTCAGCACAAATCCAGCAAGTATGGCCTGGCAAGGAGGCAGAGCAGGGGAAAGGTCAGCTGGTTTAGTGCTAAACCAACCACGTGCAGTTTTTACCACCATGCCAGGGGGCTCTCCAGATTGACTTTTCTGGCTGTGTTACATAAAGAAGATGGATTACAGGTGAAACTCTGTGCCTATACTTCTGAGTCACTGATGGACAAGAATAAAAGAAAAGCATTGTCTTTTTTGTTAAATTAGAATTGGATCAGCCTAGTGCTTGCTGTCCTCATTTGCTATCAGTAGAAAAAGAGTAGAAAATCCTCAAAACACTGTAAACCTGATACCTCAACTCAAAGTTAGCAAACCCAGCAGTTTAAAGGAAGATAAAACAGATAACAGCAGGCCAAGTTGTGCTACTGGACTTAGCACAAAGCTCTTCATTAAGGCAATCAGAGAAAAATGGCAAGCTCTGTTTCTGGCCCATTCAAAAGTGCGATGTCAAAGAGTGTTTGTGTGAGCAGGTTAATGTAAGAATGCAGAGAATCCTGCTGCAAAATGCTTCCAGAGACAGTTTAACACAGTGAAAATGAGTTACAAGAAAGTAACTATATCATCTTGTACCAGTTGGGTATGAAGTTGTACTGTGATAAGCAATGGAGTTTTATTGAGAAAATACTAATGAGCAGTAAATGCCTGCAGTGGAAAGGGTAACATCTGGTCTGCATTTGACTTGACACATGAAAGCTATTTGGCCTGACTTTCTGCCAAATCCTGCAATTTTTGAGATCATTGGACATGAAGAAGATTGAAATCCCTAGGTTAGCATCTCAAAAAAAGTAAGCCATACTTGTAAGCAGAAGTGGGGAGTCTGTCCTTTTGGAACTCTGCATATGCCGACTGTGCCATCCACACTGCTCTAGGCTGAAACCTGACGCTACAGCCAGCGCTGGAAGATTCAGCTTTTGTAAGTAATTCCTGACAAACCTAGATCAAATATGCTCATCTTGCAGTTAAAAGGTTTTATCTGGGTGTTAGCCTAGCTTGCTGTACTTCTGCCTGCCATATATTTAGCAGCAGGCTTTTTTCATTTGATTCTGCAAACATTTGCTGGGGAGTGCAGAGTTAAGAAATTATTTCGTGGCTTGAAGTATTCTTCACCTTCTCTATCTTTTTCTTATGCATCAGTGCAATGAAAGTGTTGGTTAAAACCAGGTTATTTTGTCAGAGCTGCATTGGTGCTGGTAGGAGTTACAAACTCACCTCTAGCAGGAGGAAGAGTGAGTGGTGCTGAGTCTGCTGGGGGCTCTGGGCATTCCAGTTACCCGGCAAAGAGGACTTACTCTTCAAAAACCTTTATTTTCAAAGAGTAAGACTTTGGGGAGGATTCACAGGGATTTGGCTCATTTTGCCAAATGCCCCCTGTAACTGCACGTGGACACAGCTGGTGGCTCTTAGTGGTTAACTAAAGGAACCAGCTCTAAGTTCCCTGTACTTGGCACTGGTGAGGTCACCTCTCAAGTGCTGTGTCCAGTTCATGTGGCCCTTCATGACAAGGACACTGAGGTGCTGCAGTGGGTCCAGAGAAGGACAATGGAGATGGGGAAGGGTCTGGAGCACAAGTCTGATGAGGAACAGGTGAGGGAACTGGGGGTGTTTAGCCTGGAAAAAAGGAGGTTCTGGGGAGACCTTATTGCCTTCTAGAACTCCCTACACCAGGAGGGTGTAGTCACATGGTGGTCGGGATTTGCTCCCACACAAGTTACAGGATGAGACGACATAGTCTTAAACTACGCCAGGGGAGGTTTAGGATGGACACTAGGAGGAGTTTCTTCACTGAAAGGGTGACATAGGAATGGGCTGACCAGGAAGGTGTTGGAGTCACCGACCCTGGAGGTGTTCAGGGAAAGACTGGACGTTGCACTTGGTGTCATGGTTTGGTTGATACGGTGGTGTTCGGTCACAGGCTGGGCTCGCTGAGCTCAGAGGTCTTTCCCAACCTAATTGTTCCTGTGATTCCGTTCATCGCCCTGGCCGGCCAGTCGTGCCGCGCCCC
>VZRS01001378.1:29143-53018 GCA_013398055.1 Ifrita kowaldi
AGAGCGGGCGGCGGGGCCGGGGCGCGGCCCTGGGGCTGGGGGCTGGCGCTGGGGCTGGCGCTGGGGGTCCGGGCGGCGCCGGCAGGAGGCGAGTCTGAGAGCGGGCGGGAGGAGAAGCCGCCGCTGCCGCGGGGCTTCGGCGCGGCTGTGGAGAGGAGCAGGGACCTGGTGCGGAGGATCAAGGTGCTGAGCGGGGGGACCGCTGGAGGCTGCCGGTGCTGGCCCGGCTTAGACCAGCTTGATACAGGGGTCTGTGGAAGTGTGGCACAGTATGGGGCATCTGAGACCAAGGGGGGCCTTAAAGGCTGTAGGAAGGAGAGGTAAGAGCCATACGAGGAGCGGCCGAGGACACTTTATTCAGCCTGGAGGAGAGGAACCGGAGGGGAGACCTCACTGCGGGCTGCAGCTTCCTCGTGAGGGGAAGCGGAGAGGCAGGCACTGATCTCTGCTCTCTGTGACGAGGGAATGGCAAGAAATTATGTCAGGAGAAGTTTAGGTGGATATTAGAAGTTTTTTACTTAGAGGGTGGTCAGGCACTGAACAGGCTCCCCAGAGAAGTGGTCACGGCTCCAAGCCTGGCAGAGCTCAAGGGGCGTTTGGGCAACGCTCTCAGGCACAGGGTGGGATTCCTGGAGTTCTCCTGTGCAGGGCCAGGAGTTGGCCTCGATGATCCCTGTGGGTCTCTTCCGACTCAGGATATTGATATTCTGTGATTCTGTTTAAAAAGCACGTTTTAGTTAGTTTGAAAATCCAGCTGAAGCTTCTTTGAAATCTTGCCTGCCAGTAGGTGATGCAGTTTGCCGGTTGCATATTAACTCGGTCATGTTTTGTTTCTTTTGAATGTCTTGTTCAGTAATTTAGTTGAATTATTAAAGCAAAAATATTACATTGCTATTCTTGTTAGGTATGTTTTTCCTAATGGCTGAGTTAAAATGTCAGCTTTGCAAAAGCAGTTTTTACCAGTTCAGCCAAACGGGTACATAACAAAATTTCAACTATATTGTTGAACATAGACATATTAGACAACTATGTTGTCTAATAATTAGACAACAATACACAGGTTTATTTGTCGGTTTTTTGTAGCTTTTGCGGTTCAGGGGTTTGGGAGGAGGTGTTTGTTAACTGTAAAGATTGTTCTAAATGTCTTCTGTCCATTTTTTTGGCAGGATGAAGCAGGAATCCCAGGTATATTAGTTGGAGTTTCTGTAGATGGAAACGAAGTCTGGTCAGAAGGTTAGTATGTAGAAGTAGTAGTTGTGCATGCTGTCAAGCACTGATGAACATTTAAAAAATGAACAATTCAGACAAGCTAATCAGACTGGGATTTCATCTACTTGATGTTCCATCTCCGGACAGTAGCCAGAAACAGGTGCCTAGGGAGTATCAAATGACACCTTCCTTGGTAAACTTCAGTCATTTCCAGGAAGTGATAATTTGTTAAGTTCCTGAATATGCTAGTATGTCTCAACAGTTAGATTGGAGAAGCTTTCTTCCATTAATTTTTCAGATTAGCCTTTGAATGTACTCTGAGCATAGAGCTGTACAGTGGTCTGGTAGCACGGTATGTAGGAGGTAAAGAACTGTTCTCCCCACAGGAACTTCCTTAATAGTCAAAGGAATAATGGCTCACATTTGGTGACCTGTCTCCTGTTTGTGGGCAGAGGTGTAGTTTAACTGGGAAAGTACTGGGTTTAATAGGCGTTCTCCTTTCAGAAATTGCAATTGATTTTTCTGGTTACACAGTTTAGTTTTAAGTAGAGCCTGTTAGTACTGCTCCTATCATGTAGACATTTGATGTTTAAAAAACCACATCAAAATGTGTATCTGTTCTCAGAAATATTTTCATGAGTTTCAAAAAATCCAGCGTGTTTTGGGTTTTTTGGACAATGTAAATGGTAGTAGTAAATGGCAACATCTTTCATTTATGTTTTATAGAATTTGAAGAAAAAGATCTTAGTAAGATTGTTATTTTCTTTTGATAGTCTGCTGTTGCATTAATTTTTACATATGTATAAAGCTGATTATGGGTTTTAATTTCTCTTTCACCATGACAGAAGTGAGCTGGAGAGCCTCTGATACCTTTTATAATGTGGCCTAAAAAGAAAATTGTGCTAAAACTTCATCACAGACTTTCTCAAATCAGATAGCTTTTTCTGGTCTCAAATTACCTAGCAATGAAAAAGGAAGTTTTTATAGGACTTCTGCAGAACCCATTCCTTGACAAGCAGGAGAGTGCCTGAGGGATGAGTGCCAGTGGTTTATCAGCAGGACTGCCAGATCCACTACATGTGGGAGCATAAGCCATGGCAGAGCTTTCTGCACTCTGCTGCACATGGATATAGAGAACAGCAGGGCCTTGATAAGGCACCTGGGAGTGATAACATTGCTCTAGCAGAGTTCTGGATTGTTTGGGTCTCATCTTCCCTTCTTCATGGGGGACAAAATAGGAACAGGTGTAAGTTGGATGTATTGTGTGACCACAGTACTAAAGCTGCTTTCTTGCTGATGGGAACGGGTATGAGGTTTGGAAGGTTTTCACTGGGGGAACAGCATCTGCACTCACAAGCACCATGCACTTGAGTAGCATCTATGTAAGAGAAAGGGTCTTGGGCAACTGGCATGTCATCTATTTTATTTCTTGTATTTTGTCAAGGTTTGGGGTTTTTTTTCCTGAGCAGTTCATTGTTAGACAACAGGTTTATATACATAGAGGTGTGTTGCTTGTAGGCCTTTCTTATACTGAAAACTGCAAATATGTCATTGCTGCATTTTCTTGCTTTTATGCTGCAACATCACTTGCATTTTCTTCAAACCTGGCTCCAACTAGTTTGGCAGCTTGATAATGCCTTGTTAATTCCAGTTACTGCTACCAGACTTGTGGGTTGGTTACATAGGAAAACACTGTTACAGAGACTGTTAAGCAGAATTTTAATTGAAGTCATGCTGAGTGATGTTGAAACATGGTGTGTAACACCTCTGTTTTGTGAAACCTTACAGCTCAGGTAATTGCTATGAATTTGTGAGTGATTTCCTCTCTCAATTTCTGTATTGATACAATGAGACCCTTTACTGCTTCAGCCATTAATTCAGAACAATAAAAGGAATGTTTATGACTGTTGGTCAGTTATTTTACGGTCTAGATTTCGGTCTCTTTGGGTTTTCTACACTGAATATTTGACCTCAGGAGTGAAAATTTTGGCTTAATCTTCAATCTCATTTATCATTATGTTTGTTATAGTCTTAATCAGCAACTTGGGATGCCACTGGCTAATCCAATGGGCTCTGATTAACTGCTACTACTACAGTAAAATGTTATTAACTGAATTGAAGCAGAGGCTGGGATAGTCCAATACTTCATATTCCAGTTTAGCTGGAGGAAAAATATTTTAAAGGGCCAGTAAATCTAATTCATTGCCAATAACTAATTCAGCATGTCTCTGTGCAGAGTACTTACCAGAGTGTTTTTATTTCCTTGAAGGCTTGGGCTATGCTGACGTAGAGAACCGTGTGGTGTGTAAGCCAGAGACCATCATGCGCATCGCCAGTATCAGCAAGTGTCTTACAATGATGGCTGTTGCTAAATTGTGGGAAGAGGGGAAACTGGATTTAGATGCTCCAGTGCAGAAATATGTCCCTGAATTTCCAGAAAAAGTCTACGAGGGTGAAAAGGTATATAGTTTTTTATTGGTAACAGTTTTTTTAAAATTTTTGTTCCTGTCACTACATAGCTATTTGTGTACAGGTGCCTGATCTGGACCTATTCCTATAAAACACTCAAAATAATTTAGACAAGTACTGATGTTTCCTGGTCAAAAACGCAAATTTGGATCTTCAGTTTTATGTCCAGTGTGTAGTGTCTGCATATATACTTTTTTTATTTTTACTGCATTTAATAGGTGATATTTAAAAGGTCTTACACCTTTGTCTGTTCTTTGTCATGGTGAATTTTACTTTTTTGGTGATTTAGTGTTCGTCTTTTAATGAAGAGAGCTCACATTATCCTGTCTGCCTAGGTCACTATTACCACAAGACTGCTAGTTTCACACTTGAGTGGGATTCGTCACTATGAAAAAGATATTACAAAAGTAAAAGAAGAAAAGGAAAAGGCAAACAGAACACTTAAGCTAACAAAATCCCATCAGGATAAAGAACAAAAAGAAAAAGAAGGTAAAGGGATTGAAAAAGCTGATTGTGTCAAACAGAAGAAAGAACATGATGGTGAGACAAAAAGCCGAAATTCAAAGCCTGGCAGGAAAGACAAGGAGTTTGAACAGGAAGAGTACTATTTGAAGGAAAAATTTGAAAGTGTGATTGAATCACTGAAGATATTTAAAAATGATCCTTTGTTCTTTAAACCAGGTGAGTTTCTATTAATGTAGACCAAAATGTGCTCTTCTGGTGAGAATTTTATTTCAAATAGTTTTACAATAAAGAGGATAGTAGAGTCCAGTAAAGAGTGTTTGTGTGGGGGTTGTGGTTTGTTCTGCTTCCCTTCCCTTTTTTTTTCTTCTTCATGTGCCCCATTGAAAGCTCAACAGAGAAGCATTTGATCCGTTCTGCACAAACCATCTGATCATGTAATATATATGTATAAGACTTTTCTCCCAGGAGCAGTAAGTAATGCAGTAAGTGCTCTGAAACATACCAGTTATTGGATTTAAAAATGCTAAAGCAGAATATAATTCTGGTAACAAATTTGTATCTACAAAGTATTTTGTAAGCAGATACCAACTTGCTGTAGTCATGTTCTGCGCCTTCTAGATAAGAGCCAGAAGCAAAAAATTTTACTGAGGCACTAAATCAGACCTAAAAAAAAACCTACAGAAAAAACATAGTCATAGAATTACTGAAGTAATTCATTGTTGGGATTATTTAATTAAGTTTAGAGAGGACTTTGAGGAACTTCAGGTGTAAGTTTTAAATGAGTTACTTTAAGGTAAGTTACATGCATTGCTGATAAACAATAAATAATGTGCATTTAAGGAGAGAGGGATAGGAAGAGGGAGAAGTTAAACACCATCTTGGAGAGCTCTAGGAACCACTTCAAGTAAGAGATCTGTCTCAACTGTAGGCACTTTAGCAGTTGCTCAATATGTAGATGTTTCATAGAAGGCATTAGCACAAGGATGAGATTTTTAAAAAATGAAACATTGTTTTGTAAATAAATTCTATTATCTTAAATAATACGCATGTTTGTGTTCATATAATCTTTTGGGATATTCTAGAACTGGAAACACTGTGCTAAAAGTGATGAATACCCTTGAAAAATGTGAGTACTTCTGTTGTCTTTCCTTCTCCAGGGTACAGACACACAAACAGGTCACAGTAGCTGAGAATCTTTTAAGCACTAAAACACAAGTCGTTTATGCCTTGTGTCAGCTTTCCAAATCCAGACATCCTTGTGAGACCTGGTGTGGTAAATCTTGTGGAAAGGATGTTAAATGTCAGTGTTGACATCTTGGCAGGAAACCTGACTGTGCATACAGATCCCTGGAAGGTTTTAGTGCTGTTCTCATACCAGGATCTGTGTCTGCTGCAGTACAGAATTTCCTAGGCCTAGGATCAACAATGGTTGATTATTCATTGCTATATACAGTTTTATTTGCACATACGATTCCATTTAAGCGTCATGCACTTAACGTGGGGTTTTTTCCCTTTCTCACTTGTGTTTCTTCAAGGTAGTCAGTTCTTGTACTCAACGTATGGCTTTACTCTCTTAAGTGCTGTCGTGGAGAGAGCTTCAGGACAAAAATTTACAGACTATATGCTGAAAATGTTTCGTGATTTGGATATGCTGTCAACTGTCCTAGATGACAATGAAGCAATGATATATAACAGAGCAAGGTAAACAAGGGTGGAAATCTTAATTTTTCCACAACAACTGTTGCCCTTTCTATATTAATTAAGCCAGCCGAATTAAGAATGTGTGATTTTTTTTTTTTCCAGGCATTTTAATGAAGTGTTGTATGTTACCTTAGCATTAGTCATGTAGCTGGTTCCAATGCCGTGGTATTGGTTCTGTAATTAGCATGTAAAATTACAGAATAAGAAATAAGTATTTTCCATTCTAAGTTTGAATATGGGGGATGAGGAGAGTAACAAGGGTGTCTTTGAAGTTTACCTTTACTTTGGGTACAAGTAAGCACTTAAGTGCAAATAAAGTAAAACAAGGAGTACTAGGAGATTATATTGGAATATATAGTTACCTTGGTTTGCTTAATATACTGGCATTTAAAGAGTTCCATGGAATTGTAATAGTCTCACAATGACACGAGGTTTTCATAAATCAAATTGCAGTATGAATCTTGGCCAGAATTAAAATTCTGCTTAACACAGAACATGCTTTACCAATTTATTTTTAAAAATAATTTAACATAGAAAAGAAAAAAGAACAGTCCCCTCCTCCAAAACTCCTACAAAAACAAAACAAAAGACACTCACACAACAACAAACCCAGAAAAATTGATGTAACTGGACAATCCATTCCAATACAGTGGATCAGGCTAGGGTTTCTTGTTTGGCTCTCTCTTATTTTATTGACCTTCCTGTCTGGACTCTGAAACTGGTTATTGACTCCCCTGTTAAATTTTGGTGTGGGACAAGAATTCTGTTGAACGACAAAGCAGGTTGTAGTAAAAGTCTCATGAAAATGACACTCAAGACTTTTTAAAAGTTTGGCTTCTAAAATGCTCTCAAAAAACGATGAACATGTTGAATCTGAGATTTATAGTACGTACAAGTGTATATTGAAAGTCTGTGTGTGCACAGCTTTACTGCTCTATTCTAAGATGCTTTGTGCTGGTGTTTAGTTTGCTTGCAAAATTTCAGAGGCTGTCTGGCTGCAGGCTCAGAGGCTCATCTGGATGGTAGTGATGTTCTCATAAATTATCAACCTTGTACAGTCAAGGTTTTTTATAACGTGTGTATGTTCATCCTTTTATAAACTGAAATATGGGAGGGATCAAAGAATTGGGACAGGTGCTATTCTGGGAGTCTTTTTATAGGTACTTACTGTTAAGCAAGACTGAGATGCTGATTGATGCTGAAACTGTGGGTTTGCTTCCACAAATTGGAGCTTGGTGCCTCAAAATGGAATGTATTGATATGCTGAGGTTTGTTTAATGGTTTGGTTATACTATATTTACCTAATAGGAAAATGCTTAAAAATCCATGTTCTAGATCTTTGGGAGGTATAAGTCAATGTCTTTGTAATAGGTTTTTTCTGTGATCAAAAAACTCATTATGGGGACAACAAGATACTAAATCGCTGTCAGAGTTGATGGTAGTCTTGCATCCTGGACCATTCATCATTCTTCCTTTGTTTCAACCTCTGACTTTCAGTGTCATAGGTTATTCAGAAGTCTGTAAAAAGCTTTCCTATACAAGTGCAATCTAGGTAGGACTTTTCGTAACTCTCCAAGTAGTACATGGACCTTATTTGGTCTAAAGACCAAAGGTTGAAATTCCTTGGGTTTTACATTTATTCATCAGTCCTTTCCATATGTTGTATGAAATGAATCAAGTCATGATTGGATTGTTTCTTTCAAAAGCATAATTTGTTCTGTACTTCTGTTGTATTTTTCCTGATAGTTCATTCTGCAGTTCTGGTTGACAGTTTCTAATTTGTGTTATGCAAGACTTTAATGCTCCTTGCTTTGTTGTAGAGTATGGCAACCATAATGGGGCAGTGGGGGGAAATCAGCCATAAATGGAAACGACTGTCTCAGAGCAGTCACCTAAGCCTCAGTTGTAGGATTCCTTGTTGTTTAAAATACTTAATATCTAGTACAGGGATTTAAAAAAAAAATCTGTGTTGGCTGATCTATTTATTTCTGTCACATCTTTTATTTGTATACTGTCTTTATTCTTAGTATATCCTAAGATTAAGCAGAAAGATTAGTACTTCTCTTGAAGTTAAGCTTCTAACCTAAGAAATCACCTTAATTTTTGTTTTTCTGTCCGAATTACTTGTTGATTTTTCTGCAATAAATATATTTTTAAAACATATTTTAAAAACCCTCTAAATGTTCGTGAGAACAAGCTAATACATGCTCAATTTGCTCTTTTAAGGTAGGGCAGCTTAAAACAGTTGTGCTTAGTATATGAGAATGACAAGTTGAATTTTCTTGAATTTTAGGTGTTACGTTTACAACAAAAAGGGACGGCTGGTAAATGCACCATATGTGGACAACTCTTACAAGTGGGCTGGTGGTGGCTTTCTGTCATCAGTAGGTGACCTCCTGAAATTTGGGAATGCCTTGTTGTACAGTTATCAAGCCGGACAATTTAAAAACAGGAGTGGCAAACTTCTTCCAGGGTACCTCAAGCCAGGCACAGTTGCAATGATGTGGACCCCAGTGCCAAAAACAGAAGTGTCGTGGGACAGGGATGGTAAATATGCCATGGCTTGGGCTGTGGTAGAGAAAAACCAACGGTACGGCTGCTGCAGACAGCAGAGACACTACGCATCTCACACCGGGGGGGCCGTGGGGGCCAGCAGTGTCCTCCTCATCCTGCCTGAAGAGCTGGACCCTGAAGCTCTTGGGACTTGGCCAGTGGCACCCCCGAGAGGAGTAATTGTCACTATTATCTGTAATATGCAATCGGTTTCTCTCAACAGCACTGCCTTAAAGATTGCAAGGGAATTCGATAAAGAGAAACGGGCACAGTATAGAGACTAAAAGAGATGTATGTGACTGAACTCACTGTACTGAAAAACAAAGGGAGAAGGGTGTAATTGGACTTCAGTATCACTAAGAATATGGGAAGAAAAAGCATAAAAAATTCACTTAATTTATCTCCGCTAGTGGTGCTAAACTCTCATCTAACTGGAATTCATCTCTCAGGGAAATTCCTCACTTACAGAAAATGAGAATGTAACAGTCAAAGTTGACTTTCTGTAGTACCTGTGTAAATTATCATTATATTAGCAGGTTATTTTTATCAACTAGTGAAACACTTGACCAAGATTAAAAAAAATAGCTTTTTTTTTGCACTAAAAAGTACAAATTATCTACCTTGAATGTTAAACTTTAGAAATATTTCACATCTCGATTTGAGCACACAAATACATTGCTTGTTATTGTCACAGTTCCAGTCTGCCAAAACTGTTCAGTATTACTTTTTAAGGAAAAATTGTATCACTGTTGCTTTTTGTTTTCACATAGCACTTTCCTTCTTTGCTTAAAAAAACCAACAAAATCCAAACCTTGAAGCTACCTCCAGAATGCAGATTTATACCAGAAGCAGGCTTTTGTCAGAGCTGTGGATTAAGCATTAGGAAAGAATGAATCTAGAGCAATGTAAGTAAAAATCTTTTTGTTGTTTAGATGTTCTCTCATCCATTTTTATTGGACACAGAGAATGTGTGAAATTAGTTTACTGTGCAATAAAGGTATTATTTCTAGAGTCATATCCACCCAAATAGCACAATGTGGCAAGCTGTCAAGCTGTCCCATTGGTTTTGAGTGATGCACATGCTAACTTGGTAGGCAGAAATGACACTGTATTCTGTAGTGTCAATATTCCTTTATAAACAGGAATTAGGAACTCAAATAACTCAATACAACTTAAAGCCCATTCTTGAAGCCAGGCGTAGAGTTCTCACCAACCAAACATGGCCGTGGCAACTGTCATCTCAAAGATTTACCTCCACCTCACCTCCCCTGCAGTTACATCAGACAGTATTTCCAAGCTGAGACAAAATAGAAGTATTTTTCAGGAAAGGTTTCAATACTTCCTTTCCTGCACTGTTTAGCAGCTCTGCTTCTCTGACTTCAAGGAGCAAGATGCTTTGGATAGCAGCTAGCAGAAGGTAGCCCTACCTGCCTCTTTCCCAAACTAATGCTTTTAGTATTACCTTCGTATGTTACCTGCCCTGTGATGACACAGCATGCTGCTATCTCTGTTCCCACTATGCCTATGGTAATATTTATTACCTAAGACCAAGAAACCTGGAAATTTAGTATTTTGAGGGGTCAGTGTTTCACCTACATTTTAAATTGAAGCTAGTAGGACTAGTTTAGTATACTCTTCATAATTATAATCATTATTGTGCCTTAAAAATTGTTTGCTTGGGGTTTCTGGCCCACTCACCAAAACTTCACTTTTTTATTCATTAATAATGTGTTGTCTTTATCTCAAGAGTATCCAGTCAGTAAACACAACAAAGAGAACCCTTCTGAATGAACTTTCATTGGTCAGGCAATAAATTATCTCCTCTTCCTCTCAAGTCTTTGGTATTGTCTGACAGTTCCAATACAGAAGTACTGGGGTTCTTCCCCCAGTCCTGAGCACCTGCTAGCTGGGGAAAAAGCAGGAGTGCTAGCTTTAGGCAGGGAATGAGAATAAGAACTTCTGGTTTTGTGTTGAACACCTAAATAGAAATAGATCAAACATAATGTTTTAAATGCAGAAAATCTGAAAAGTAACACTTATTTTAGGATTTTTAACGTATTTGTCTTGTATAATACACCTGTTTTGCAAATGATGTTTGTTTTTGAAAACCATTTTGTATACTTGAGAGAAAACAAGTTTCACTCACTGACTGTTGCGTGTGGATTTAGACAAAGGCTGAGAATGCAGAAGGTCTAGGTTTACTGTTACGCTTGTTTGCATATGACCAAATGCTAACAAATGTAAATATTTGAAGTATGTATGAAAATGAATAAGAGTAAAAACTAAGGCATTGCTAATACCACTATATTAATGACAGTGTCTCACTCCCCACAAAGAATATGTTTAGCCACCAATTTTTTATTTACATACCATGTGCTTTATACTTGATCTGTAACTTAAGGCTTTTAAAAAGCCTCTGATGTCACATGTGCAGTACTGGAGATGCTCTGATTTCATCTTCCTGTACCTGAAACAAAATGGGTCCCTGACAGTCTCTGCTATGGTATTAAATTAATCATGAGTTCTTACCTTTTAGGGTAGAGAAGGCAGAGATATAAGAGACTAGGAATCAGTCTGGCCTTAGCATATGTATTCAGGTCAAAATTAATATTGCTACTTTGATCTTTGTTCTAAAACCAGTAATTTGATGGGTTGGCATTTTATGTGGGAAACTGTCTGGTCAATTAAGAGCAGCTTTCATGATAGACTTAATTGTGAGCGAACCTTTGTTGTGAGTGGCACTGACATAAACCCCTACTTTTCTTAGAAGGCATGTGTATTCCATTGATACACCTGTTTCTGTATCAAACACCTCCTTCTGCATCTGGTAATTACATGTTCTGTTTGAAATAACTGAAATAAAACTTACCTTGCAAATGCAACAAATGGCAGTATCAGGTTTTTGGTTTATTTTAATGACTAGACATGTATGAGTTTTCAGAGCCATAAAAAGAATACTAGTTAATTAGAAAATCCCAACAATAATTAGCTCAACAAGACACCTGATACTTTTAAAGAGATGTTGATACATAACTTAAGATATTATTTAGCAAAATAAGATATACGTAACATTTTGTTTGAATATTTTGTAATGGTTAAAAACAAAATCCATTTTTACCAGCCATTTAGAAAGGCATGGCTTTCAAAAACTAATTAAACAATTTTCCTTATTGCAAGAAGGCAATTATTTAATGCCAGTATTTAATACTAACAATATCCATGGGTTTGCTGTACTAGTTTTTTAATGACTAGATACCATTCACACTTCTTAGCGTAGTTCCATGACTTATAATTGCTTATATGCCAATTGCCTTCTCTATACTGAATGCTTTCAGTGCTTTGCAAAGGGCTCCTTTTTTGGTTCGGGTTTTTTTTTTTTTTTGGATAGAAATCTCAGTTTAGAATACCAAGTGCAGTCTTGAGATCAAATTAGTGGGAGGAAAAACCCAGGCATTCCAGAGAAACAGCTGAACATAGGTGAGTAACTTTACATTTTTATTTATCACCGTATTGCCCAAGATGGGGAAGGGACTACAGCAACATTGAAAGCAAATGAGCCATTTAAAATCCCATCTAGCTTTTGCAACCCTTGCAGTTAGGGTAGCTGCAGTAATAAAATACACAAAATGTGTTCTTATAGCAGTTTCTGTCGCTATATGCATTATGCTGCTGTAGTTTATGATTAACAAGGGCAAGGATGCAGGAAGTCCAAGGTTTTTACTGTTTAAACGTAAAATTATAAAAATAGAGCTCAGTTGTCTGCAAACTTACAGGAAAAACTTGCAGTTCAAATCATTTATTGAAAAAGAGATTCCAGCAGATTAGTCAGGAGTGGCATGTAATTTGTACAAAATCAATCATAATTACATTGTTGCTGTAACAGGCATTTTTAAACTGGTAAGGCTTTCAGGAACACAGATCCAAAAATCACATGCTGAACTGTTCAGTGTTGCTTTCTTCTAAAAGAACAGCCTGCAAAGAAATCACATGAGTAGAGATATGAATAGTCCTTAAATTGTTAGACTGCCTTGAAAAATTGTCCATCCAATGAAAGTAGGAAAATTTACGGATTAAATTTAAATTTCATGTACCACAAGAGGTGAAGATTTAGCATTGTAAGTCTTCTCTAGCTCAATCTGAACAACATGGCTCTCATGCAATTCATCTGTAAATAAGATTAAGGTGTACTATTTCTTTTCTTCCAGATGCCTTTTTTCAGTCTACTGTTCCATCCCTTAGTGACAAAACCCCCAAACTGAAACAGCTGCTAGGTGTGTTGTTACCATTTCAGCTGCTCAACAGCCTTACTTCAGGTATTGTCCTCACATTTACTACCCCTGTGTAGTAGCACATTATATAAGCACTGTCACATGTAATTTGTATACATGTTCACCTTTTGCCCTTTAAACAAGAAATTAATAAAATCTGGATTAGTTTTTACATTTTTTAAAATCCTACAGTGTTTCCAGGGCTTTTTATATACCCCAGACACTGGGCTGCATTCAAAGATACTGGTGTTATACCAATTATCTGTATAAACCGGTTATCTGTTTATAATTATCAGTGGTTATTTGTTCCCTTATAATTGATATGAAACAAATTTTTTTGAGCCAGGGAACTGCTTTACAGTAAGCCTGCTTAAAAACAAACAGGCAAGCCATTAGTGACTAGCAGTGGCACAGGATTACTTTAGCCTGGCAAAAGTACCCTACTCCTTTGATGGTGCTTTTTAACACTCTAAACATAGCTCAGAGTTAAACAGCAGTATTCATTACATAAGCTGAAGGAAATGACAAGTCACCTAAAATGAAGTGTGTTTGATGACAATGTAGGTGTTTAGCTGCCTGGCATATCTGTATAGCCATTTAAAAACAAACAATCTGAAGAAAAATTCACAATTCTGGGCCCATTAACAATGTTTCTACTAGCCACCTCTAAGCAATTTGCAAAGTGTTCCAGTATCAGTTTTCAAAACCAAAGGTAAAATATTTGCAGGTTATAAAATGCCTTTATATAAGTGGCATATTTAGGTTGTGTAACATTGCCCTTACCTTCTGTGAGCCTGGCTTTGCCCCCAGTTGGCTGACACAGGACAGTTGAGCACCCTACACACAGGACTACTGTCTGAGCATGGCTGAAGACAGTGGTGATCTTGTAGCACCCTGAAAAACAGCATTATGAACCTTCCCACTGGGTATTTCTAGCATCATTTTTTAATGTGTTAATTGAATCAGGTACTCTAACTACCCTTGTCCAAAAGTGCATCTGTATTTCATTACACAACACACCAAGCCAAATGAAGCAAATCATTGTTGTGTTCCAAAGTGCTTGCCTTTACTTAAATGCATAGGAAAGCAAGTTAGGTAACTGAAACTGGTATGACTCCTATACAAAAATCAACACAGCCTGCTGGCTGACAAGCCCTAATTTGCCTATCACATCTCCTGCAAAGAAGTTGAGCAGCTCTAGATTAGCCTTCTCTGCTGAACAGAAGAACCCATGTAGCTGGAGAAATATTTAACTTGTAACAGTAGAACACTGCTGTTGACAAAGTCTGGCAGCTGGGAGTATAAATACTGCTGTTCCAATCTATGTTTGCTTTCTGTCTAATAATTGGTACATGTAAGGCCTGTGCTTGGTTGCATTCTATAAAGCTAACATAATATTTAAATGGAAAGACTGGCACAGAATAACTTCACTAATTCCTTATGCAATGCTTTTTGTCTACAACTTATAAATTCTATGACTTAAGAAAGAATGAAATCACTAATACATGGCTTAAAAATGGAATTTTCATTGCTTTTCAATTTTTTCCCCCGAAAAGTATTTTTAATTAGCCAAGAGGTATTTTTGGAGGGAGAAAACCTGTAAAGGGTTTAATCTGGATGTGGATATACAAAATAAATAGGCAAAGGTGAGCAGAGATTACATTTTCAGCACATGCAGATCAGAAGGTTAAGATAGAATATATGTTGTGAGGAGGGTCCTCTGACGAAAGGACTGCTTGGTAGAGAGAAGTACTATTAGACAGAATAACAGATCTCTGCTTTGTTTAAATCACAAAGAGTAACTGTACAAATCTTTGTGAAAAACTGCTAACAGCTAAAATTTAATCACAGCAAATGTTGTTTTCCCCCTACTGAATGTGAACTCCCATGTTGATGAGTTCTTAACGTTTGTGGGTTTGGCAGGGAAACGAGGCCGATCCATTTCAGTAACGAGGTAGGAACTCCCAATACCACTGACCCAGGGACACATAAGGCCATCTGCTGTTTTCAATGCCTTGTGCATAGGATTCTATCATTGAAGCTCTCCTGCTTTGCTTGATATATCCCTCAAAGACAAAAAACAATTAACCCAACAATAATGAAGGTAACCAATGACCTACGGGCCTATGTTGACACTAACAGTATCACAGTGTACGCATTCATGTATACTGGTTTGAAGAAAGTGTAAAAAAACCCCTAAAAACCAGAGGCTTAGCCTTCAACTCTGTTTAAAAGTAACCACAGTTTACTTTCAAGCTGTTTATATTAATTTACCTCACTTTTTGATGGAATACAATGTCTCAGAGCTTCTTACAAAACTAGGCTACTAAGAAAGAACAAGATAATAAGAAAACATGAGTACAACAACAGTTCCCTGCTTCTAGTCAGGAAGATCACTATTGTAGGCAAGTCTGTGTGTTTTCTTACTGCTATAATCTTCTTATGCTGCAGCAGTTTCTAGGAAGTTGCCACACTGGGCAATATGGATGTAACTGTGCTGAACAAAGAAGCTGTTCACTGGTAGAGCACATTCCTGTAATGGTGCTAGAAAATCCCATGGTTTAGTTCATAAAAGAGAAATTGATTATACAGATGTCTCTGAGCCAAAGTAATGAGGATCTGTGAAAAATGGACATAGGCAACATCTTATTACCCTTGTATATGAGCTAGACGGCAGCTTAGTTCTTAACAGCAACATGCAAAAAAAGGCAGTTGTTTATGTTTTACTTTCTATGTATATGTGCAGGATGCCTGCATATATCCTTGTCAAAAGTTTTTCCAGTTGCTCTTCCAGAACTAACTTACAAAAGGAGGAAAACAATGTTGGCTTCTATTTGAAACTTGTGCTATGGATGCTTTAAGGCATCCATTTAATCTCACTTTTTATATGTGCAAATCTGGGGGGATGGGTTTTTCCCTACTTGCAAGGCTTTTATAAAGGAAAAATCCCAACTAAAGAAGGCCTCATGCCAGAGCCTCCAGAAAAGAAAGGGCTGATTGTTTACGTTAACTTTTTGCAAAGGTTGAAAACACTTTTATTGTTAAAAAACCCAAAGCAGTATACAGAATTCTCTACAGAATAGAAAAATGAAACTCAGATAAAAAAAGAAATAATAATCAACTGTTATATGAAGGTGGACAGTACACAAAGTTAGTTTTGTTCCTTCCGTAACGTATGAACATTTAAAATATTTACCTGGACATTTTACATCCATAAAGTAGGAGTTTGGGCTCTGCACAAGACGTTTCTTTTTGTGCTTTCTCTTCTCATCCTCTAAGGAGGGATGCACTAGGTCTTTGGCCAGCTGGGTGGGGCAAGAGGAAAAGCGTACTGCGCGTTACGCGGCCACATGGGAGCCGGGCTGGCGCCCCGGGGCTGTCCCGAGCGCGGCCGCAGCCAGGCCGGGGGGCCAGGCCCCGCCGGGGCCTTCGNCACATAAGTTCTTCCTCATGCTGAGGTGAAACTTTTTGTGGTTTAGTTTATGGCTATTGCTCCTCGTCCCATTGCTGGGCACCACTGAAAAAAGTCTGGCACGCTGCTCTTGGCACTCGCCTTGAAGATATTTACATGCATTAATTAGATCCCCTCTCAGTCTTCTCTTCTCTAGTCTAAACTGGCCCAGTTCCCGCTGTCTCTTCTCATAAGAGAGATGCTCTAGACCCCTCATCATCTTTGCGGGGCCTCTTACAGGACCCTCTCCCTGTCTTTCTTGTTCTGAGAAGCCCAGAATGGAACATATGTATGTTGTTTCATACTGAATGATACATTGCATGAAGTTGTACCTGTGAACATACTCTTTTGCAGTTTCCCACCCCAGTCAAAAAGAAAAATGCAGAAGAATTTCTGTTAGTTGTCATTCATATGCTTAAATCAATTTAGACAACTTATGAGACATAAAAATATTGCAGATAGCGGAAATTAAAAAAAAATCACTAATTTTTTTTTAGTAAGAGACTGAGTGTTTTTTCCATAAGTCAGTAGTCACAAATGTAGTCTGTAAAATCACATATATTTATCCTGGAATACTTTAAAATGTAGTTCAATAGAAATCCTCCTGGTGGCACAATAGACCTTACAAATATCACTTGGCATGCAGGCTTCCCAAACGTCCAACGGGAACATGTCAGGACACTGCCTTTCTAAGACGGAACTGATGCATTTAGCAAAAATTATTTGAAAAGTCTGCCATGAGCACAAGTGAGGATGTAATTTCATAGAGGCATATCTTTCTGACAACAATATTCTCAAAGCTGGGCTTGGTCCCTCCAGTGCTGACACTGCAACAACTTTCAAAATACTTTCCCACCTCAAACTCTTACATTATTCTGCCAGAATAGCCCCATGTGTTGTAGTGCTCCAAGCCTTTATATTGGTTTTCCTCTTCTCACTGTCACAGCCTTGTAACACTGTAATGCTGTGTTAGCACTTTTTCCTTACGCGCTGGTGTGGTGATGACACACAGATAGAGGTATTTTGGAAGTATTTCTTGTATCATGGGGAATTTAATAGGAAGGACTCTGACTCATACTTTCCTCTGCATGCTGTCCTGTGAAGCTAAGAATATAAACCAGTTACCAGCACAGAGTCAGTTCTTGAGTCTTAGCTGTTCCTACTACCTTCCCATCCTTTTCAAATGCATGTTATTTATCTGCAAGCAGAATGGAAAGAGGATAATCTCTTAAGGCTTTTGATTCAGCATTTGAAGGAGAATTATGTTTTTCTTTGTTAAATAAAATACCTTCACCATGTATAAAGCACCACCTGCAATAAAATAGAACTTCTGAAGTGCTGCCCTTCTTCACCTCTTCCTCCTAGCTTTCCCTTAGATGTCTTTCCTGCAAAGAGCCTCTGGTGACTGAGGAAGACTTTAGAGTCACATTAAAAATTGGCTTCAGTGGAAGGAGGGGCACACAGGATGATCTGAAAACAGGATGTGTTTTGGACACATTCCTCTCGTTCTCTATTTTGGTTTTGCTTGGAGATTCATTTCCTTTTTGTAACTGCTTGTAGTTCAGTGACCTGCTGTATGAGTCAATTCTAATGCATTACCTTTAATCTTACAATTGAAGCTTTTTTGAAGTGTACTCTTTAGAAAACGGAAATGCAGCGCTGAGTTTAAGTGTCAGTTAGCAAGGAGACAAATGCTGCTTTCTGCTGTCTGTGGTGCGGCCTACTGAGACACAGATAGATTCAGGTCTAAGAGAACAACTTCCTCTTTCCAGCCTTCTCCCAGCAAGCAAGGACTTTGATCTCATTTTAGAGAAAAGAACAAGAAACTTTGTCTGTCACAGAATGACAACAGAAAAATTCCAAAAGCTGATCTGGAAATGTTTAAAAACAACATAATGACAGTTGGGTTTTTCCTGCATTGCGAGTGTCAGTCTCTTGTGTTTGAAAGCTGAATCTGTGTCTCTGAGGACATGCATTGTGGGTGGGCTCCTGCTGGGCTGGGACAGCCTGCAAGCCCTCACTGTGATGAGCATCTGCTGCCCCTCGTACTGCTTTGTTCTGCTCCATTTGTGGCCTTCTGCACCTGAATTTGGGTGGCTCCTTAGGATTTGCTATCTGACGTTGTGAGAAAAATGGCTTTGGGGAGGTTTTACTCATATAAACTGCCTGTGGTCACTGAAGAAGTGTGTAGTGACTGATTAAAAAAACCAAATTCACCCTACTAATGCTTATAGTGGTTGTCTAGAATACTAAAATGGGGATGGGTATCTCTGTAATACTATCGTTAACACCATTTAGATTTCTTTTCACAAACCTACTCGAAGCTGCACTCAAAAGAAGTAGGTTCACTTCAAGTGGTATGTTTGATCCAGGACGTGACCTGTCTGTGGTTTTGCCTGTACTTCAGAATAAGAGTTATAATTTTAATTGATTGTAAACTAATGGTGTAAACTGTGGCATGTAATAATTTGGTTTAAATATGCTTATGCTCAGATAGTTTAGATTAGCAGTGGAAACTGAAGATAGTCCACTTTTAGTGCTATTGTAATAGCAAACGTTGAAATTAATGGATTTTAAAGATAAGAATCTTACAGTCTTTTTTCTTTCTGGAATTTGTGTAATTTCTTTTCCCAATAATGACTTGATTTAACCTCTTCTATATAAAGTTCTGATATATACATGTGGAAAATTCGTACATTTAGATCACTGTAGTAAAGGAGAGTACTGTTCTTTGTACATTAAACCAATGCATTGATCTTAAAACTACGAGTTAAAAGCAGGACATATCAACCTACCAAATGCAGTAAGACAAAGTGTAGAATGAGCACAGAAGTATCTACCTTCAGTGAAAGGTTTATTTACTGGAAACAGGGAATAAGTGACTTTTTTTAAAGGAGTGTCACATGATGGTCATCAACAGTAATGAATTCCAGAGGCACCTGCCGAAGTCAGAGTTGTTAGAGATATGCATCAAAAATATTATTATATTGGCTAGCAGAGTTCAAAAGCTAAGGGGCAAAGCTCATGTTAATGACTTGTGGTTAGGTGGCATTCAGGGCAGGACTACCTCGTAACATTATTGTTTGTAGGACTTGGACCTGTTGATTCCAGTTAGAGCCAAAATAACAGGCTCTTAGTTCTACCAACATGTTTTAAACTCTATTGGTTTTTCAAACCTTGTACTTAAGCAATTAAGATGCAGAATTTCCTACAATATTGTATGCATTGAGCAGAAGAGCTTCATTGAAACCACATTTTCACACAGTTGTCTTTTTACTTAATCAGTCTCACCTTTGAACTGAGGGGGGGAAAGGATTTTTGAAAGCTAGAAGTAGTGATGTGTATTATTTGAGAAACTAAAAATGAGAGTGGGAATGAAGTAGCAATATAATCTGTTTTTTTCTTTAAAATGTAGGCATTGGTAAACAAGTATTTTCTGGCATTTCTAATGTGTATATAAAGATTTTTTAACTTATTGCATATGAATAGAGGTAGTAATTACATTTTGCTATTCCTATTAGTTCCTTTCTTAAACTGAGGGCTTTAACGGATGCACTTTACCTACACCCCAGTGACTACAGGAATTCTGCCATAACTTGATTAGGACTCACCTGTTTATTGGATGAGCTTGAACTGTGGTACTGATCTCCTTTTATGGCCAGACTACCTGCCTAGTGGGTGAGGGAAAGGCTGTGCAATCTGCCTGGACTTCAGTAAAGCCTTTGGCACCATCTCCCGCAGCATTCTTCCGGAGAAGCTGGCAGCCCATGGCTTGGACAAGTGCACTCTTTGCTGGGTTAAAAACTGTCTGGATGTCTGGGCCCAGAGCGTGGTGGGGAATGGTGCCATATCCAGTTGGGACCAGTCGCTAGTGGTGTTCCCCAGGGATCAGTACTGGGCCCAGTCCTGTTTGAGGTTTTTATTGATGATCTGGATGACAGGATTGAGGGCACCCTTAGGAAGTTCATGGATGACACTAAGTTGGATGCGAGTGTTGATCTGCTGGAGGACAGAAAGGCTCTGCAGAGGGATCTGGACAGGCTGGATCTAGGTGCCAAGGCCACTTGTATGAGGTTCAACAAGGCCAAGTGCTGGCTCCTGCCCTTGGCTCACAACAATGCCCTGCAGCACTACAGGCTGGGGCAGAGGGGCTGGAAAGCTGCCCAGCAGAAAAGAACCTGGGGGGTGCTGGTTGACAGTGGCTCAACATAAGCCCAGGTGTGCCCAGGTGGGCAAGAAGCAAATGGCACCTGGCCTGTACCAGCAATGGTGTGTCCAGCAGGACCAGGGCAGTGACCATCCCCCTGTGCTGGGGGGTGCGTCCAGTTGTGCGCTCCTCAACTAAGGAAAAACATTGAAGTGCTGGAGTGAGTCCAAAGGACAGCAGAGCTGGGAAGGGTCTGGAGGACAGGTCTGATGAGGAGCAGCTCAGGGAGCTGGGGGTGTTTAACCTGGAGAAAAGGAGGCTCAGGGGTGAATTTATCACTCTCTACAACTACTGAAAGGAGGATGTAGCCAGGTGGGGATCAGGCTCTTCACCCAGGGAACAAGTGACAGGATGAGAACACAGGGCCTCAAGCTGCTCCAGGGAGAGTTTAGGTTGGACATTGGGAAGAATTTCTTCACTGAAAGGGTGATTAGACATTGGAATGGGCTGCCCAGGGAGGTGACGGAGACATTATCCCTGGAAGCATTCAGGAAAGGACTGGACATGGCACTTTGTGCTCTGGCTTAGTTGACAAGGTGGTGTTTGGTCAAAGGTTGGACTCAATGATCTCAGAGCTCTTTTCAAACCTTAATGATTCTGTGATTCTATTCAGGCAAAATGGTAGGGTAGTAATTTAGGGATTGTAAAGGCTTTTAAAATTCTGCCTTTTTGAAATGTACAAAACAGAATCAAACTGTTACAGTACCATCTGCTTTTACATAGTGACAAAAGGTAAACCATAGTTTCAAATCTCTTCTATTTCCTACATGTTCAGTGTTCCCCTCAGTGATTCTCCCATGCCAGAAAAGAAAAGAATTGTTGATCTATTTGACTGTAATGCAACATAAACCAAATGTTAACTTTTCCAATTTGTGCAATAACAAAGACTGAGTTCCAAAGTGTTTTCATGGAACAGGTATCGTAGAGGTGTGGTTATTGAACCTTAACAGCTTTGATAGTACTCCTCAAAGTTTTACTAACATATTACAAGGTATATAATTGAACAATTTCCATTTTTTCATATTCTAGAAAATCAAAAATTGTAACTTAATTTTTATATCTTGTTTTTAAAGTTCATGGTTAAGTAAACATCTGTCCCTTGAATGTGGCAAACTGGCACTTTTCCAAATCAGAACAGAACGCACTATTGCAAAGCACCAGTGTAATTGAAGAGGAAAGTAATTTGCATTATTTTTCTATAAAAATACTCTTGAGTAACAGATGGCGATCGCAAACATATTGCTCCAGAGACATATGAAAGCCTATGTGTTCCATAAAACCCAAGAGTGAATATTAACCCCAAAATTTCTCTATTCAATGCTGAAATGTGTTTGTGTAGTAATCTTCAGCATGGCCATAATTACAGTACACAGCAACTCATGTCTCTGAAAGTACAGCTACAGGGAAATGTTTCAGAGATTAGTTTTTCATTTTCAGTTTCCTATAATCCAATTATTCATGTTAGACTGAAATAATTAACCAATTTGGTCTGACTGCTTCAGTTGTCAGGTTGCCATTATAATTTATGAACTCAATTCTTGTAATAAGTAGTGTAACAACTCCTCTTAACATTTAAACAGCCCAACTGCTAATTATACAGTACAAAAATGATCCAAGCAGCAATGTTTCCAAATTCTGGCCTGAACTAGGCAGAGGTCCTCGGGTGTGTTAAAAAAAAAAAAAAAGAAAAAAAAAAGAACTGGCAATTCCCCCCATCCTTGTTTTGCAGCTTTCATGCTCCTCTATCAGATGATATGCTGGTCTTCCAGAGGTCTCAATCAAACAATTCCTATAAATAAGAAAAAGAATTTTTTTTTGCTTGAATTGTGATGAAGTTTATTAAAGTATAGATACAAAATTATATTTTGATCCAATTAACTGGGAATTAGATTAGCATTCATTACAAGCTCTTGCTGAATTCACCTTGTACAGAGATTTACATCCCATCTGTCAATGGATTTTTCATGATTTGCTACCACAAACATATTGGCCAGGAATACCACCAAACTGAGACTCTTAACAGGGAAAATTTGGATAATTACTAACTAGGAGCAGAATACCTTTTGCTTTTTCAAGGATTGTAATGGCTGAAGGTATTTGTTTGGAGTGATTCCTCAGTGCACAAATACAGCAGTAGCCAGGTCTTAGACTAGCTTAGCCCTATTTCACCCCATCAAATTGTTATTTAATGTCATGAGGTGATTTTTTGTGTGCTTGCAGGAGGCTAACCATGTATGAGAGAGCTTTAATATTCAAACCTGATTTTGTTTGATTCTCTATAGAACTCAGCGTATACATTTGCCAAGTTAACACACATACAGAAAAAAAACCCCAAAACCCAGAAGTGAGAAAGGACCTTTTACAGTCGTCGGCTGGGTTATAAATAATAGAAACTTTAATGAATGATTTGGGGAAAATGTCTCTTTTCCCTATTTTTGCTAAGAGGGAACCGAACACTGTTATAGTGATTTATAGTGTTAAGAGAGTTCTGTTTATAGCTTGTCTGAAGGCTACAATTTTTAAATTAAATTAAAGCAGTAACTCTTTGTTGTCATTTTGAAGTGTTTCAGTAGTGCTATTTATTTTTATAGTGCTTTGTGACATCCTGTGGGGAACACACTATAATGAATACATAATGAGGCTGCCTCACACCAAGAGATAATTATTAGTGGAAAAAAAGATGGGGGAAAGTATTTGAACTGTTCTAGAGTAGGTATCTTGTTGTAGAATATCCCCATTTCCAGTGTTACGTGAGACCGCATGAAAATAATTCTTGTGTTATGTGCGTAAGTTTCTTTCGGAGTTGACATGCCCAGGGCAACATGTAAACTTCTGAGGTCACACATTACACTCACTTACTGGTGACGAGGAGTATTATGCCATTATTTAACGTGCCACTCGAACACATAACTACATGACGCTTTTTACAACTCTTGCCAGGTTCCAGAGAGAACTGAGTCCCGTGGGACGCGGCCATGTGACGGCGCAGTGACCGCAGAGTCCCGACCGTCCCTCAGTGGGTGCCGGGCCCGCGGACCACAGCCCCCGTCGGGCCCGGCGGTTCCGGCGCCGTGACGCGCCCGCGGGGCCGCCTCCTCCCGCCCTTCCTTTCCTTTCCTTCCCTTCCCGGCCCTCCCGCCGGAGTCCCGCCCTCCTTCCCTCCCGCGTTCGCCCCCTCCTGCTGCGGCGGCGAGCCGAGTCCAGGCGAAGATGGCGAAGACTTACGACTATCTGTTCAAGCTGCTGCTGATCGGGGACTCGGGCGTGGGCAAGACCTGCGCCCTGTTCCGCTTCTCCGAGGACGCCTTCAACGCCACCTTCATCTCCACCATCGGTGAGGGGCGCGCCCGCGGCCGGGCGCCGCCATCCCGGCGGCCGAGGGGTCCTGCCCGGGGCCGAGCAGGGAGGGAGGGAAGGAGGGAGAGAAGGGCGAGGGGCACCGCCCGTCTCGCCGCCCGGGGTCGGGCCGCGGTCGGGCCGTGCCCGGCCCCATGCGGGAGAAGGGGCCGGGGGCAGCGGGAGCCCAGCGGCGCCGCGCTTGGGAAGGATTGT